>JAHWFP010169565.1:0-37789 GCA_023313725.1 Lithobius niger
GGACGTGCCCCGGTCGTCGTGTAGGACGTGCCCCGGTCGTCGTGTAGCTCGTGCCCCGGTCGTCGTGTAGCTCGTGCCCCGGTCGTCGTGTAGCTCGTGCCCCGGTCGTCGTGTAGCTCGTGCCCCGGCAGACTGGCTGCTCGCGGCTGCACGGCAACGCAGTATGGTGTAAAAAAGACTTCAATATTAATCGTAAAATGCAACACTACCAACTATACGATTGCAGCAACTTTGACCTTGTAGGCACGTAGTTTCGTATCGCTTTGCACGAAATTTTCTTCTGTCTGGAGAGGGCTTTATCCAAACTACTGTTTTATCCGTCTGTTAAACAAAAGAGCTACTAAAGCGTAGTGTTTGAAATCTCACCTCTTCTTCCCTCATTTTCCCAGAAGGTTCAAACAACATTGAAAATTTGAGTAGAGATCTTTTTTTTTTTTTGGTACTGACTGGATGTAAAAGTGACCTTCAAACATACAGGCTCTTGGCTATGATAGCCATGTCACCAATTTACTACACCAGCATATGCTTATAATTTTTTAAAGCACAGGTTTCGTTGTTGAAACCTGTTGTACTGTTTACTTTTTGTTAAGTTATGAATCATTAGGAGCCATTTACATGTCGTAACTAAGATTCTGAAAACGGATGAGACGGCTTGTGTGTAATACTAGTAAATACGCTTTTTCCTCGCTAGGGCAATGTTACATATAATTAAAATAAAAAAAATCTCACCTAGTAATTATGATTTAAACATGTATCCCCTGAAGAAACCAGACAGCAAGTGTAGGGAAATGTTTATTTTTGATGTGTTCCTATACTGGTTGGGTGAGATATTTAAGCACACTTTTTATTAGTAGTGTTAATAGTTTTGGCAGTTCAGGGAAGCATCTGCCGTAAATCTCCTATTAAACAACCATGAGCTGTTAAAGTTAATTCTATAAAAAAAAAAACCGGGGGGGGGGGGGGTCATCCTAACAAAATTATAGTTTTAATCTTGCTTCTGCTAAAGAGGTTATTTAGGCATAAAATGCTTTAAGGTCCGAAATTGTGAAATAACCTTTGCAGACCCACCCACCCCGAGGGGCTTAACTAGGTAATTTCACAATTTATTAGCTTACAACATTTTAAGAGGGAGGGAGGTGTGGTTAATAAGAGGCGATTTACGGTATTTTCCAGAAATTAGTTATGAATGGAGCATGTAGCTTTCCTTTAATAAAGGAGGGCTGGACTGGTTGTGTTTTAGCATTTGACAGTTGGACACCATTCTGAAAAAATGTGTCAAGCCGCATAAACATATTGTTAATTGTTATACATTGTTTTAACCATTGTGATTAGGGAACAATGCCACTCTGCGAACACCATATCTATTCTTCGTGCACGTGGTATGTCTTTGCTAAAAAGTCGATTGTTGAAGGGCGGAATGAAACACTAATTAGTGTTTTGTACTAAGCAGGGCGTACGGCTCCGGGCCACGGCCCTCAATAAATATATATATGAAAGAATCCGCGTTTCAGCTAAACGATATACATTTAAACCAAACTAAGCTACATTGTTAATTTTGAGGCCTTCGGAGGCCAAATTTCGCAGATGGAGGCTTTCAGAGCTGAGTTGAATCGTTTTAAAGTGGTCAGCAACAATCGACTGCACGCATAAAGCTTTGTACGCGACGCCATAGCTGTAAAAAAGGTACACGGATTACAAACAATAACATCAAGTGTGCCGTAAAAAAGGGGGATAAATGATTAAATTTTCACTTGTTAAAATGAACACGGATAAAAATTGATGATTTTTAATTGCAATAATAAAATGTACAATTGCGAAAATTCCATCTGTTTAGGTGCTGTTGTGCTTTACCAATCATATATTTAAAACGTAAAGCACAACAGTTACCTAAACGATGGAATTTTCTCAATTGTACATTTTATTATTTCAATTAAAAATCATCAGTTTTTATCCGTGTTCAAGTGAAAATTCAAATCATATATCCCCCTTTTTTACGGCACACTTGACGTTTTTGTTTGTAATTGATATGTTAATCAGTATGCATTTTAATGTATATATCTCGGATGTCGGTGCCGAGTCAGCATCTCATTTTCAGCAACAAGTTGATAAATGATATTTTGTGGTTCAATCAAAAGCATGTTAGTCCCTTTACTTCTTTGTTGTGTACTTCTGCTAGAGAGATATAAATTTCACAATGGAAGAAAGATTTTAAAAAATTGTTGTATACAGGATAATTTGATTTTGACTTTCATATTTTGGTGTGGCTTAGTTATGGTTTAGACGTAGTACCTTTCTGATTACATATAAGTAAACTGATGCCCTCTAGCGTACATATATTCGTGAGGAGCTTGTGAATGCCTACACCCCCAAAGGACGTGGGATCATCCAACTTGTGACTCTCTTCATATTCGTTATCAAAATAATGCCGCAATTTTGCTTAAATTCACAACACGGCTCACACCGAGTCCAGCAAATTTTCCAATATTGCCCAGATATCTTCGTCAGGCCTTGAGGAGTTTTCCGGCTTTCTACAACATCATCTTCATCCAATAAAACGTTGTATGCTTTGCTCATTTTTGCATTCGAATTTGGGCGCGACTGCAGCCTCCCATGTTTATTGCAAAAGTGAGCAAAGCAGACAACGTTTTAGTGGATAAAGAAGATGACGTAGAAAGCCAAAAAAATCCTCGAGGCATCTGGATGATATCGAAAATTTGCTGGACTAAGTGTGCGAGTCTGTGTTCTGAATTTAAGCGAAATTGTGGTATTATTTTAATAACGGATCGGTATTTTCACAGTATGAATTGCAGCATTGTTTTTCTCTTCGTATTGTGTCTTGTCACAAGGTCAACTGGTATGGAATTCTCGGCTCCAGGCCAGTTCTTTAGATACTGTCAGAATTGACTACCAGGCAGTACGACCCGCAGTTTATATCCTAGTAGCTTTGATTTGAGCTCTTCACGCTCATTTCATTGGTGCTGCTCGCTAGTTGTTGTCTGGCCTTTTGCAGCATGAGTAATTCTTATTATTTTTTTCATTAAAATGGTTCTCTGTGAAAGTCATCACGAAGACTCATTTGGCAACTGGCTGCCACTCAAACTGCAGGATAGAACATAGGATATGCCATGCCATATTTTTAAATTTAAAATGTATTCTTGCACCCAAAGTGCGAAATGTTAACCTTTTGATTGTCATGTAATGCTCCTAGTGAGCGAGTTGACTTGTCTAATAAAGTTAAAGTTAAAAGTTAGGATAGAATTACAGTGAAGCTTCTGCAATCAGACCTGCAGGTCCTTTTTTTAAGCGCTGTTGAGGAAGAATTAGAACAGTTTATGGAATGTAGTGTGTCATACTACACCCCAACATTTTCACCAGTATCAACACTGACATATTAGCTATTTCAGTGCTGTTACGTTATCTTGTCTTTCCTCACTCAGTAAGTTATTATTTTGTGGTGGTATGCCTTTTTCATTTGGAAGTATTTTGACAGTTTTCTTTATTCTATGTGTTGGTTATTTATACTTTTCTTCCAAAATTTCCTGTCTTGGAGCACAGCAAGTTTTTGAATGAGGTGTTTAGTTGTAGCCAGAAGGCGTGTGGTAGCTTTCTCCCAATGTCTTTGACCTAGGGAAAAGGAAAGGAATGCACTCTTTAGTTCAGACTGAATGCATTCAAGTTTTGTCTTATTTGTGAAGGAAGCAAAAAAGGAAGATTGTCACTCGCGTAGAACACCCTTATTTTATTCTTGTATCTTTTAATTTGTCAAAAGGGCCCCAATTTTGTCGCTCATAAGGGATTTATTAGTGTTATTTTCATTGGTAACATGACTGTAAAATAAGTTTCTGTGCCTGTACTCCTTTTTAAAATTAGTTTGTGTATTAATTCGTGCTAAACTAACCTCTTATGATCCGTGTCAATTTTGAACCTAACGAGATTTTAGAAACGGAAAAAAATCTGGTAGAAGAGAAGCACACAGTGGTATTAAACAATGTTCAGAACAGCCCATGTGACTATTAAGGAGCTGGGTAGTCTTTACCTTTCAGCGGCTGTATGTCTGACAAGGAGGAACTTTGCCACGGCGTGCCTCTTCAGTTACTAATCTGGTCGGTTTGCTTCAAGCAGTTATGAGCTCTGCTATGGTTGGCTACGATACACATTATTTTTATTCCGATAGTATTGGTTCTTGATTAAAAAAAAAAAAAAAAACTTTTGAGAGGCTGCTGTGCTAATAACTATTGGGCAAGGTTGCCTAATGGTTAGCATTAGCATTTCGTGTGCAAGAGGCCCTTAGTTCGATCCGGACTTCAGCCACCCCTGGCATTTTCGGGAAGAGCTGGGCCCTGTGATGCCTCTTCGTATTCATGTCAATTGTGGTATGTAAAAGGCTCTAAAAATTTCTGATTGGAATTCATGGCAAAATTGGCTCTCTTCTTCTGGTGCCATGGCTTCGGCTAGGATCGCGTGAAAACTACAGCTATATGAATAACGCAGTAAAAACATGTTGCTGGTCTGCATGATCCGATCGTAACGATTGTGTCGTTGTAGTTTTGTTAACAAATGCTCTATTGTTAGCATATGCTGTGAAGAGTAGGGGCCGACTTCACCCGCACTCCCAACGAAGCACTGACAACAAAATCGCCAATATTTCAGCCTTTATATGGTACAGGCCTTTAAACAGTCCTTCTATAATCAAAAACAACAATTTACAAACATTAAAAACACAAAACCAGCCCAAAATTTCATTTAAAATGATCTGAACCATTAAATATTTAATCCCCGTTTTAAACCTACTTCTAGCAGCTTGGATCGTCATAAAGGAATGCTCTATTCGGCATTGTCTGGGACAATCTTTCTGCTCGACAACCCAAACTCCTGCCCATCTTCATCATGGGTAACCCAGACTAGAGGTTCGGGCCTAGGCTCGGCCGGGCCTGATACCGTTTTTCTTCGTTCTGTATTCGATTTATCGCTCGGGTTAGGGATCTCTCGGCCTTTCCTGAGTTAGGACTACAATCAACTCACCACTCTTCTTTCCAGGCTCTGGATCGGGCTTAGGCTCGAGGCTCGGCCCGGTTCCTTTTTCTTCGGTTCGCTTTCGGTTCCTTGCCTTTCAGGCTGAAGATCTCTTGACTGTTCAAGACTTGCTCCTACAAAACACCTAGCCGATCGCCTTACCAAGCGATTTCCTTTCCGCGACATGGTGTGTTATCTTGCAAACCCCGGACTGTGCTGCGAAGCTTCCTGTTCAATCCATCTTCGGTTCCAGGGCTGGAAAAAGTTCCAAACTTCCCTGTATCCCACGTCAGCCTTCCCGCTCCAATATAATGTGGACCTAATGACCTTTTTTTCTGGCGCGTCTGCTTCCACATAAAAACGCAGGGCTGCCCCCCCCCCCCCCCCCCAACAAAAGTTGATTAGCTAAACTGCGATGCAAAATGAAACTTGTATAGCAGATTCGAAATTTTTAGTAACAGTTTTTGTTTTGTTTACTTAAAAAAAAAATGTACAGCAAACGGAACCTTTCAAAGCTCTTGTTTCATTGCTGGAGTATTTTATTTTAATTATATTCTATACATACCAAGCGTTTAATTTTTTCAGGTAGTAAAATTATCATTCCTACAGCACTTCAAGACATTTGCACAAGTTAGCCACCGTTGAGAATCGTCGTAGTTAGACTCATCCCCCACCCACAACCCTTTCACCACACCCGTCGTTCTTGCGGACCTGAGAGAGTGGACTATGCCCACTACAGTTGCAGGGAGGGAAAGTAACTTGCCTAAAACGCGGTGCTCTGTGCAGCTACTAAAACAACTAACGTTGGGAACTCTTCTTTGCATTTAAAACGAAATGCAAACCATATAAGTTAATCACTTGCTGTTATGAGTAAGTGGCTTTTGAAATTTCTGAAACTACACTTAACAATGATTTTTTTTTTTGTTAACTCGTAGCTTCCCGCTAACATCTCAACCTTCCCGGTATCCTAGATACCAGGATACGGAACTTTTTCCAGCCCTGTTCGGTTCCCTGTCCTCTAGGCCTACGGCCTCTTTCTTACAAGGCTCAAGATATACTTCGAACCTCTCGCTTCGTTACCACGCAATTCCGGCCACCGCCACGAAGCCTCCTGTTCAACAATATTGCCGTTTGTGGATGTGCGCCTGTGCGTTCTGTCGTTTGGGGCTGGGGACCGGGCCCCGGTGCCCGTGCCCAGCACCTTGGAGTGAATCAGCACTCCGCTGTCCGCCTGACTACTAGGTCGTTTCTTGCACTCCGACACACCGGCCGCTAATGTATCTTCTGTTTCGCTGGGCAACCAGGATTTGACATCGAGGCCTAGGCCTGTGGCCAGGTCCAGTACCCAATACAGTTCTTCAAGCTTCTGGATCGTTAGACCTCTGGCCCACACTGCCTGTCCGGGTCTGGTCCATGGCCAATGCAGCTCTGGGTCTTGTTGCTTTCGTGAGTCACCTACCTGGCAACATCACGATGACCTCCGATGACACCTTTTATCAGCCCAGTTTGCATTACGTGCAAAGATGCCAACACTCTGCCTGGGCCCCAACGCCCTTTCGGACCGCGATCTGCTGTCTGCCTTACTTGCCTTACTTGCAGACACTGCGGTTTACCTCGGTTATAAATGCGTCGTTTCCCCAAGAGGATCATTTCTTGGGTTCCTGATCCGGGCCCCCATTTAGCCCGAATTTTTCGACACCCAGCCCGGAGACTTTTATGGCTCGCAACATACTGTCTGCCTGCCGTCTTGCCGAAGCTGCCATTTTCATCGAATACCATTTCTCTTACCTGTGGGCTTGTGCACCCGGGCACCTGGGGCTCAGGACTAGGCTCCCATGTCCAGGGCCCTGGACCACGATCTACTACTCCCCTACCCTCGCGCAAACACTGCTATTACTCTCAGTTGCTACCCCTCCTACGGATGATTTCCCATGTGTCCGACGCCTGTGGTTCTGGAATCGGGCCCCAACTCCCGGGCCCTGATCCTTTCGGTAAAACACAGGGCTCGGTTCATCTATCTTCTGGAATGTTTCCTCCACCCTACGTTGTCTGGGATTACTATTATGTTCAAACACCCGAGCACCAGCCCTTCTTCATACAGCGACCAAGGCCCGGGGTTCGGGCCCAGGCTCGCAACTGGACCCGGAACCCTTTCCGTCGATTCTCTTTCTGCAACAGGACGTCTCGTCTTGCACACCCCGGCCTACGCTATGAAACCTCCTGTTCAAATTCACAAGTATAGACACTCGAGCGCTGTACATCTTCTGCTTCACTAGGAACCGAAATGTGGTATTCGGGCCAAGGTCCGAGGCCGGGCCTGGTACCATTTGTTCGCGTTTCGCTCCCGGTTCAGTATTGTCCAGGGCAGGAATCCCTCGACCACTCGGTGTTTCCAATAATGACAAGTCGACCTCCCTTTCGAAGGTCTACTTGCCCATGTACAGAACTGCAGCCCGCGAGTCCATCTGTCTGCATCCGTATCAGTCGAACCATCAGTTCCTCCCTCAGGGATCTCATCCTTTGTTTGCAAGAACAACCCTGTGATTTGGGTGTTGCGCTTCGTTATATCCGTACCTTGGGCACTCAAGGACCCATGACTTATCGGCCCATGTGCCTCTCCTTGATCCTGCTCCCGGTCCCTGCTACTTCTTGATGTGATCCCCTCGCCACAACTGTTGATCCCTACTCAACATGTGCTCTCGTCCATGCACTGTTTTGCAGACGACCACTTCGTTTTCCCTTCATGCCAGGCCGCTTCCAGCTCACTACGGCCCATCCGGCCTACCGTGGCATCGTGCCTTCAGGTAACGACGACCACATCGTTGTCGGATGGACCGTGCCATACGCTGCTCAACTCTGTATCCAGCCGGCTCATTGTCTTTTATGCTTTCTACGGATCTTCATTATGAACCTCCACCGTCTGTCCTGGCGGTCTGCACTGTTTTCCTGCCGTTCCTTCAACTCGTGCTGTGATCCTGTTTCATGGTTGCTATCCTCGATTCGGCTTTCTCCCCGCAAAGTGAGAGGTTTTCGCTTTTCAGCATGTATCTCTTACTTTGTCCCATGGTGATGGACCCCATTGTTGCCCTGATACCTCACTTTCTCCACAGCTGGTGACGCTCTCTTCACCCTCTTGGGACTTTGGCTCCTGGGGCATGAATCGGGTACTTTGGTTTTCCTCACCAGGTTACTTTCCTTGGGGTTGCCGGCATGTGATGCAGGTAGTTGAACCTTGGCCCGCTGCCAATTTGACGGAAGTCTGCTAATGTAAAAACAGATAATGTATATTTTCGTCGGCTATTAAAGACTAAAATACCAGTGCTGGCGCCTGGTTGATTTTAGTTTTTATTGCCTATACGAAAATATACATTACCTTCACCCGCCCAAGCCTCCCCTCTACTGACCAAGGTTCATGGAGGAAGGAAGAAAGATGGTTCGGTTCCGTTGCGTCCATCTTTTATAGAGGGACCCGGTTCTAGTCATGTGTAGACGGAAGGAAGGTCACGAGCACGGCAGGGAAGACAACTTTCAAGCTAGGGATATAATATAGAGCTCAAAAGGGAGACACTGCTAATGTAAAGTCAGGTAATGTATATTTTCGTATAGGCAACAAAAACTAAAATCAACCAGGTGCCAGCTCTGGTATTAGTCTGGTAATGCGTATTTTTCGACTTTATTTTTCGTTCAGCCAAAGTAAACAAGACAACATGAACTTGTCCGTTTTTAGACAAATATCTTGAACTTGGTGAAGATGAGTGTAAATCAATTAGACAAGCCTGGGCTATATAATTAAGTCTAGGTAAAAATGCTGCCACCATGGTGGGTGTTACGTTACTAGCCATCCTGAGTTAATTAAAACTATCCGAACCGAGTAATCTTCGAGAAGTCAGAAAAACTGTTTCATCTCTTGGTTTTAATAAACAATTTCAAGTATCAATTTACAAACAAGTTTTACAGTTAAAATCTTTTCAGCAATGAAAATACTCTTTTGTGAGTTTTACATAAAAATTTCGATTAGAAATAAAATGAGTGTTCACAAAGAACTCTGTTCACATGAGTGTCTTAATTAATGAGAAACAGTCTGATGTTACAATAAAAAGAACTGCCTTTTTTAAGTAAACGTTGCTAGGTATCAAACCATAACAATCTTTAAAATAAACTTCTCCGGTGGGTAACTAGAAATCTTGCTTAATCATTACAAGAAAACTCTTGCTGCAATTAATTTCCATGAGTAGATTACTCAAATCTAAGTTTAAAATAACATATGAATTTCAATAAAAAAAAAAAGCTGAGTTTTTAGGAAGGGACACGTGTATAACCTTGAAAATTATGGGGAGACAAAGTACCGAAAGTGCTGTGACTTATGTCTCCATATGTTCAGAAAACCAATCAATTTAAGTTGAAAGATAAATATTTAGAATTTCTGGGCCTAAAGATTTAAGTTATAACTTTAACTAGTCTACTACCTTACTGCTCGGCATTGCAATCGTGTGCTGCAGTGGAAGATATCTCGACATCCTAACGAGCGTAGTGACATTGTTGGCTTTCTGTCTGAGCTTTGCTAATTATGGATGGGTGACAGACCTTTTTATATTGACCAGGTTGATCCAATTGTGCCCAGCACGGACATGTAGGAGAGCAACCCTGGCAACGGCCCGCCTGGTTGGCAGAGAGCCTACAGGAGAGTGAATCCAGGTTGCTGATTGGTTGGGGCTCAATTCAATATTCGGAGGAGTCGCTACAGCTCTGGAAATGAGTTTTATACACTGTAATATAAATCTTATACGATTTGCAACAATACTATAATTTGAACAGTAAGGTAGAGTAAACTGCAGGTTTTATAATAAAAATAAAGTTTTAAGTTCAAAAGGGATGAAATACATAAATGCTAAAACACATTTTAAAATAATTAATGCAAAAAAAAGAAGCAAGTAATTTCTTAGTTAAAGTGAAAATAGGCATTGCAGCCGGTAAACAGTACTAATGAAACGTGAAGGTAGACGGTCGATTTAAAACTTCGTTTGAAATAAAAATGCTTATGGAAAGATAAAAGTATAGTTATGTGAGACGGGCTGGGCGTTTAACAACACCCTTCTCCTATTACGATGCTAAGCTACGTGCTTTGTGCAAAAAATAGGAATTTACATTCATACAAAGCATTGTCGTTTTCATTGCGAGGTTTCGGTAAAACGGCGTTATTGGTTTATTTTACTTTAAAAATCATTGCAGATAGGAAAGTTCTGTCCGTGGGCGTCGTTAGGGAAACTGTAATTTAATGAAAACTTAGGAAAATTTGGTCCATTGGTTGTGTAGAAAACGAAGATTTAATGCTGAGTAGGCCTAAACGGACGGCAAAGAAAACAAGAATACAATAACTGCTTATGCTAAAAAAAAAATCATGAGCTCACGGCTTGTGTGTGGGTTGGGACAGGTAAAACGACAGTTAAAGAACGGAGGACACAATTCATGGTAGACTGTGCGTAGAAGCCATCATAACCAATGCTTCGATTACGCTCTTATTATGAACAAGAATTTATAGGGTTGGGGAGGGTTTGTAACTCAAAAAAGTCCCTATTGCAACGTGTTAGATTCTTTCCAATTAGTTCCATCAGAGTTTTCAGAGGGCGCCACGTGTTCTATCTGGTAATTTTTGTTCATTTTTCACCCCAAATCTGAAGTAAACTAAATTACAACTACGCTAAACTAAATAATAATTAAATACAAGCTAGTTACGTTTAGGTTAGTTAAATTTTAGGCTGAATACTGAGTAGAAATTCCCACATAAAACTCATGGCGCCCTCTATAAACTCAGACGGAACTAATAGAATAGGATCTAAGACGTTTCAGTCACAAATTCTCTTCCCAAACCCTATAAATTCTTGTTATGAATAATAAAAGAGCGACATACGTTCCAGTAATACAAATCTGCTAAATAGGTCTAAACGTTCAGGCATGCAACACGACCACGGTCGATTTTTTTTTTGGGGGGGGGGGGGGGGGGGGGGCAACAATCACCATTCCCCCATTACACCCAAGAAAAAGTCTCATTCTGAAAAATGGACCTCAGTCGGAATACTTAAGATTTATAAAAAAAAATGTAAATGAATACAAAAATTAATATTTTGGCACAGCTTGGGTTAAAAAAATTTGCCCTTAAATCCGTTGATCCCAGGCTAGACCCCATAGAAATCGGCCAACCCCCAATCCATCTCCCCAAACCATCACCGCCACCTTACCAGATGCCAGATCAGAAGAAAAGTCTTAACTATTGGCAGAGTTGAGGGGAGAGGAGAAGCTTCTAGTTTGGTAGCTTTCTCTGTTGGAGGGGGGGGGGTAGGATGGGTTAGGATGAGCAATCCTGCATATTACATTGTCACACTTAGCGATAGCACTCAGCTCTGTACCGATTGCTGTTTCGCTCTTCCGCTCTTCGTCATACCCATGTCGGTATGCTTATCGCAGTTGGCCCTGATCTCAATACTCACCTGCTCGCGTCCTAATACGTCATTTCTAGTTGCCATGAAAATATACATTACCTAACTTTTAGCATTCTCCTTCTCATGCTACTGTTTGATTTGGAGAAGGTGAAGATATCCTTCCGCACCGCTACCCACTTCGCATCCTACTGCACAGCCTCCATCGTATATGAACTCGGATAGAAGGGCCCGTAACATCTTTCCTTCTCTAACCACCGTCCTGTGCTGTTTGTGCTCCTTCGATTCCGTCTGAAGATGCCTCGCGTCAAGGGCACACCCAAGAAACTGTGCTCAGCCAGAACCGAGGACTATCTACGGGATTTGGGTTTAGTCTTCGAGACCAGCTCCCTCACCAGCCTCTGTTTCGGCCAATCGACGACCCTTCTCACAACGTTGCTCCACACTGGCGGTGTTCTTTTAGCCAATGGAGCTCAGCTCGAACTGGACAAGGATCCTCCGCGACCCGGTCGGGAAACTGCTTTTTCCGGCCTACAGGTGACCGTACCGCAAATCCGCGGAACTTCGACACGTACTCACAATCTTGAGTTCCTCAAGTCGGAAACAAAATTGGATTTTGGTTCTTCCGTTTTCCTCCAATTTGTGTGCTAAGGGGTAAATGATCGCCTTTATCGCCAAGGACTTCGGGCCGCCTCCCAGGCAGATGTATTAAATACTGCGGTCAGTGCGCTTTGTAAAAGACTGTATGCCGCTCCCCCCCCCCCCCCCAGCGGACACACTCCAACTTGTGTTTCTCATTAACCAGGTATTTCGGAAGGCCTGTTTTGCAGCGTATCATTCCATGAACTGGTTTACTCGGGCAATTTTCAACTCCACCCTGCTTCTGCGAGCAGTTGCTCTCATTACCGCCCCAAATCTTCACGATTCCACGCGCCGTGTCCTTCGGAATCAGCCTATACATGAATCCGACACACTTCAGAGGGTTGATCCTTGACATCCTCACCTTGACATCTCTCGCAAGCCTAAGCCTCTCCATTCCCGACAGTTTCGACGTCCTCGATCTACCTCTTCTTCCCGGCCAGACGTGCCCAAACACGATTCCGTTTCAACGATATCTTGACGAGCCGTCTCCTCCTTCCCTTCCATGGACTCCATCGTCCTTTCATTCCAAAATCAAATTCCTTGGCGATTCCTTGGTCGTTCTGCCACACCGGAACACAGACGACGATATGCATCTCCCGGACCGCAATACCGCAGACGTAAATGTACCGTTCCACCACCTTAGTGTACCGTTCCGCATTATCTCACCCCACAACCAGTAGGGGGTCGCCTTTGTTTCTATGCCACAGCCTGGCAGACTATAACTTCAGACCCCATTCTTCTGTTTCCAGTGGCTTTCTTCCACGGTTCCTGCATCTGCTTCCCTTGCGAAGCCCGCGTTGGGATTGGGAATCGCCACCATCCACCGCCCTGTCTGCCGAAATCTCCACTCTTCTATTAAACACGCCATCCGAGTTGTTCCCAGTCCGGTCCAACCCGGCTTTTACAGCAGCATTTTTCTTTGCCCCAATAAGTCGGGGAGGATCCCAGCTTATTTTCAATCTTCGGCCCCTCAACCAGTTCATACAAAATCCTCATTTTCAGATGGAAACATCGACTCGACCCAACACTCATTGCTTCCCCTCGACTGGACGATTTCTTTAGATCTTGTGGACGCATATCTCCACATTCCGCTTCATACCTCTGTCTGGCACGTCTTCCATTTCATTTTCAACGGTTCCATCTTCGAGTTCCTTTGCCTTTTGTTCTGGTTGAACGCAGCTCTCCGTATCTTCAACCTCGTAGTTCGACTAGTGCTCGCTTATCTACATCAACATGGCATTAGAATCCATGCTTTCCTTGACGATTGGTTCCTCCCTCAACAGGAGCGGGCCTCTCTTCTCACCAATCTACAGGTCGCCACGTCTCTTTTTGCCTGGCTCGGCCTCAGTATCAACATCCCCAAATCTCGCTTCCAACCAGCTCCAGCGTTCACGTTCCTCGGGGTATTCTTTCGACCTTCCTCCCAGTGTTTTGATGCTAACACCCGTACTGATATCCTACCTCCTCGCTTCGGCTCTTTCCTTTCTAAATCTCCCGCGATACACCTTCCTGGACCTCAACTCATTAATCGGTACAATCGATTCTCTTGCGGACCTCGTTCCCTACGGCAGGTGGATGGCTTGCCCGCTCCTTTACTTCCGGACAAACAAATGAGAGGACCCTCGGATTGGAACCACCTTTTTGCTTATGCCTTTCCACCACCCCGGCTGTTACCCTTGTCCTCCTCAAGATCTCAACTGCGTCGGGGTTGTTTCTAATAGTTGCCTTAGATTGGCCAGCAGCAGCGTGGTTCACTGCGCTCCTCAATCTCCTTGTCGACCTGCCTCTCCAAATACCACTTCTACCGGAGATGTTGATGCAGAACAAGGGAACCATTCGCATCCGCACTCTCTGCGTCCACACGGTTGGCTACTATTGTCCGACTCCTTAAAGCGTCAGGAGTTTTTACGGAACAGGCCGTCCGCATTGCCTCCAGGGCCGTCTGCACCCGAACCATAAAGATTTACGACAGCCAATGGCGAAGGTGGTTTCGTTGGTGTCTCTTCAACAACTTGATCCAGTCATTCCTTCTGTGTCAGAACTCCTCCAGTTCCTCAACTTCCTCTTTGACGATGGTCTTTTTGGTTCCACCACGCTAGTGTACCGTTCTGCTTTAAATGCAGTCTTTAAAGCGGCAGGGAAGTTTGGCCTCATTGATGACTTCCGTATCACGTCTCTCATTCGATCGTTTGACTGATCGGCCTCGGGTCCGTAAGCTCTTCCATTGTTCTCAATGCTCTCCTCGGCCCCCCTTATGAAATTTTGTCCACCTGTCAATCATATCAATGTCTGCCTGTTCACTTAGCGAAGGTGTTTCTGATTGACCTTGCCGCCTGCCTCCGGTGTAGTGAACTACGAGCTCTTATCAGCCACAGCAACGGACTGTTTCTTTCTGGACAACTGTTCCGGTATCACTCTTACTCCCCGTCCTTCCTTTCGAGCCAAGGGTCAAAAACCTGATGAACGTTCTCCTCCCTTTATTATTCCTGCCCTTGCCAATATTCTTGGGGACAACCAGGAACGAGCACTCTGCCCAGTCCGGGCGCTTCGGTTCTACCGCAAGGCATCTAAACCACTCGACGGGGTCGCACCCAACTATTTTTACCATCCGCCTCCCGGAACGGCGAAACTTCGACACGCATGACTTCTACCTGAATTAAGAATGTCATTCTGCAAGCCTACACTGCGCTCGACATCAATTGCATCGACCAAGGTATTCGTATCACCACCCATGAACTTCGGGCTATATCTGCATCCTGGGCACATAGCAACATGCTTCCGAAATCATGGAAGCTCCCTCGTGGCACAGTCCGACTGTGTTCACTTCACACTATCTTCGGGATATGTTCCACCACGCTGATTTGATGGGTTGTACAGGATTGGGGCATTCGTCGCAGCTCGTTTAATGCTTTAAACCCCCTTAAGCACCTGTAATAATATGTTGTGCGAAGTTATCTTTTTGGGGAACCGCCTGCTACCCTAGGGGGCTTTGTGAAGATGGTGCCTGCCTCCTCTTGACGAAATCTGTGGAATGCTAAAAGTTAGGTAATGTATATTTTCATGGCAACTAGAAACTCCAAAATATCAGTATTACCTGGTTGACTTTGGTTCCTATTGCCTTTATGAAAATATCATTACCTTCTTCCCACCTTCCTCCCCTCTTGTCGCCATCAGGGCACAATAGAGGACGAAAAGGTGATACGGGGCGTTCCGTCCGAGTTTATATATGATGGAGGCTGCGTAGTAAGATGTGCAGTGGGTAGCGGCGTGGAAGGATGTCTTCACTCCCTCTAAATCAAACAGTAGCATGAGAGGAGAATGCTAAAAGTTAGATAATGTATATTTTCATAAGGGCAATAGAAACCAAAATCAACCAGGTAATACTGGTATTTTGGGAGTTTTTACTTGATTTTTATCGTCATCTTCCTCTCTGTAAAGTTTACAAGGGAAGGTATCATCTCGACCGTAACCACCAAATAAGAGCAATAGCATTCTTCTTTCAAACGTAATGCGTGTTAACTTTTATTGTTAAAAAAATGCGCGATTCAGGACGAGTTATATTAATGACCAGCCAATTTCTATTTTTCTTCTACAGCTAAAGCTCTATTTTTTTTATTTTTTTTATCGAAAGTGATTGTACAGGGTGGTCCACAAAAAACTAACGACCCAACATTTTCTAAGTCCAACTTTTTGATCGACATGACTACCCGAATTGTCATTGTGCGTAAAATACAGGGACAGTTACCGGCGAAGTGCAAAATAGCTGTCATTTTTTTTTATTGGTTCGCCCAAAGAACAACAGATAGGACAATATTTTCTGTGCGATGTTGTCAAAACCTGAAACTAGTTTAATTCTGGTTCAACTTCTTTTCCATACGGACGCGTAATTGGGAAAAATTCTTGATCAAGGACCTATAACCCTTCATAGGCAAACGATTTTGTCATAAACTGTTCAATAACAAAGCCTTCAATTTGCTGGCACGTGTTCTCATCGAAAATCGTGGTTAATCGACTGACATTCTGGGACAATAGTGCTAGTGAAGTCACGACACGAGCCCTTTTTCTCTCCAACTGTATTTCAATAACTGCTTTTATGCATAAAATGCATAAGCAGTTAAAAAAAGTTTGCCGGTAAAGTTGTGGTTTCCCTCCAGGTTTATGATCATTGTGGAGTTGGGCTTCCTCTCCAATCGAGTTTTTAAGCAGGGCTTTACATACAATGATACTTCCACTTGTGGTGTTCGCTAATTAAAGTATGAGCATCCTTATTAGTACTGTACAACAATTATCATTTTTAGGAAATTTCACTTGGTTTTGTTCAATCTTGTGGCAATAATGTTCAATAAATAAATGGTGATTCGTACTATGAAAGTAAACAATACAATCTCGAAAAACTCAGTTTCTTTCTACACTCGTTTGCAAAACAAGATATTCGTAAAACACAATATCTAGCGAAATGTCAACAGCTTTTTAGTAGATGGAATTACTGTTACTCATCTGTCTGGTTTCATGCTTTAAATTCAGTTCTTTCTCCATTTTCTACCGCATGGTAGCTTGTAGTTTTGAAATGTGCTTACTGTAGCCCTCTGTAATGGTGTGCCATTCATCCCATTGTGTCCATACCCAACAATGGGCAACATCATTACAGAGAGCTACGGCAAGCCCCACTTTCAAAACTACAAGCGATTGAATATGTAAACGCTAAAACACATTTTAAAATAATTAATGCAAAAAAAAAAGCAAGTAATTTCTTAGTTGTAGTGAAAATGGGCATTGCAGTCGGTAAACATCAACACTAACGATTTGACTATGAGCGACAACGTGGTAGATAACGTAGTAAGAACTGAACTTGAAGCTTAAAAACAAGACAGATGAGTAACTGTAATTCCATCTACCGTAAATCGCGTATTAAAAGCCCAGTTGAAGCTAAAGCCCACCCGCTAAAGTGCTGTTAAGTCAAAATTATGAAGTAGTGGAGTTAAAGCGCACCCCTCAAATTGTTGTTTTTCTATGAAAAATTATCGAAAAGTTATATAATGTGAACAAAGATAGTTCTGCTTGCTATATTTGCCGGCCCCTTCTCCCTCCCTGTAGTAATAGTGGACTCTTCCTTTAGCTCCTAGGAACTTCACAAGGCCTGCACATCTCTCACCTAAGCCTCCTCCTACACAGTAATTAAAAGGATGTAAAAATTGGTCACTCAGAGATCATTCAAAAGCTTCGAATTTTCTGTAATAGATGTCCAGAAAGGTTAGAAAATTGATAATGCTTGATTTAAAGCCCACCTCCCTATTTTTGCCAAATTAACTGCATAAGCCCACGATTTACGGTACTAAAAAGCTGTCGAAAATTCGCTGGATATTGTGTTTTACGAACATCTGGCTTTTTGAAAATGATTGTAAAAACGAAACGAACGAGTTGTTCCAGATCGGCTACAATGTAGAAAAAGTTTTTCACACCTACTCTGATGTGTTTATTGCGTACACTTCTCAACAATTGGATTAATACTTATTTTTCTTGTCTGCAGCCGAGGGAGCTCTGCACTTTAAGATACTGGTTCCAAGTGTGGCTGCCGGTGCCATCATTGGTAAAGGTGGCGAAACGATTGCCCAGCTACAAAAAGAAGCTGGAGCTAGGGTGAAAATGTCAAAGGCCAACGATTATTACCCAGGTAACTCGAGAGTCTGTAGAATTAAGGGCTTTTGTAACTAGGGAATGACCGACGTAGGCCACCTACCTACGTATTCTTCGGTCTTGCTTAGCTGTTGTGTGTGCTTTAAAATGTAAGGAAGTAGGTGATTTCATAGCACTTGTATTTTTCAGTAGTAACTGCATGTGGGAAGGGAGTCATTGTAATATAAATTCTAAAATTCCTCTTTTTCCCCCATGGAGTTCAGAATGAGTTATCGTAGTTGTAGCACAAATATGCACTACAAACTTCAAAAGGGAGCGAAGAGGAAAATTAGCGTGATGCTTAATATTGTCTCATGACTGTCACTGTTAATCGTTCATATTGTTTGCTTGCAGCTTCACTACGTCCCTTAACTCCTTCCCTAACTCTTTTGTCTCCACATGTTGTAAATTCCCTAACTTTACCCTCATTGTCTGGATTATTATCACGTCTGATAGGAAACGTGAAAAAAAAGGCTGGATAATTTAAATTGGATTGATTTAAATCACAATTTTTCAACAAGGTATCATTGATTTAGTTCAATTTTTTGTACCGGTGAGGGCAGTATAAACCACCTGTAAAAGTAAATTGCTTTGTTTCCTTTTCTGGCTACTAAGTAATCCACTGCTGTATGTTAAACTTAAAACTCATAAGAATTGCATTCATATGTTTGGATCTCACATATATATGGGAACTCTTGAATATAGAGCTTTATTTCGATTCTATGTATAATGTATATGTCTACAGGAAGACGGGAAAAACTGACTTTAAATCAGCAGAAAAGTCTTGTGTGTTTTACTGTCAAACTTGTGGTTGCAATACAAAACACAATAACATGAACAGGTAGCGACCAAACTGAATTTTTTTTAAATCTTATTTCAAAAGCAAATAAGGCGATTTTTTTTTCCAAAAAAAAATTGTTTTTTTTCCCACCTTGCATGAAAATATCCATTGTTTACACGACCAGTTTTTGAGCCCCGACCGTTTGACCTGCTGTGGGACTTAGCCACCTTTTTTTAGAATTCTCCTTCCCTCTTAATGTTGTTTCAATTAGAGAAAAATTGAAGATTTCTTTCCGAGCCGCTATCCTCTGCGCATGTATCTGCGCAGCCTCCTTCGTATAAAAGCATGAGAGGAGCGATCCGTCTCATCTTTTCTTCTCTAACCACCATTGCGATTGGACGTGCTGTTTCTTCCTCCACCAATTCCTGATCCTACGATTCCTGATCACCATGCCTCGCACTAAAGGTGCACCTCGGGAGATTTCCTCTGCTCCAGCATCGCCAACTCCGATCCTCGAATCACTTCATCCAGGGGATAGCGTTGTGCTTCTCGATTCCACTGAGCGCCCGATTCATTCTGCGGCTCCGGTCCTCCCTTCTGCTGCCGCGGTCCCGCCCTGCAATACTGTTGCCACTTCCGCGATCCCCTGCGAACAAGTCGTCCGGGACGCGTGATCTTCGTCTCTTTATCAAGAACTACGAGTAAAAAATCTTTACTCCAAACTAAAGCTTCAAGCGAAAGCCCGCAACCGCAAGCATGCAGCAAAAGCATCAGCTTTACCTCTTCTGCAACCTTTGGACCTTTCCTGCCGATCCTCCCAGCGATCCGCCCCTTCTCGGGCCGTGTCTGCAACTCAGCTTTCACGGGATCAGGTACACTCCCTTATGGATTCTGCCTTGCAGACCTTCAAGCCCGTTCTGCTTTCACTCGTTCTTGGGTCGCTTCGGCTTCCAAGAGACTTAAGCATGGGATCCGGCTCTTTGCTCTTCCCGTGAACCGGGCCCGGTTCCCATCCCGATTCCTCCAAGCCCTTAACTGATCCCTCTTCATGAGGACTATCATTCGTCGGACAACGATGACGAGCGATCCTCTCATCATTCTGACAGCTATGACAACCATGCTCCTGGATATTCAGGGAACGGATCCAGCAGGCATTTCTCTTCCAGACCTCCTGAAGACAGTGGAAGCCATCCTCCCGGATTGCTTTCCCTATAAACCATCTCTCGATTCTGCTCGATCCTCCAAAAATCGTGGCCCCTCTACTGGTTTCGGCTTCAGTCTCCATGACGAACCTCTACACCAACCACCCCTCCTGGACCAATCCTCTACGTTGTTAACTACGCTCCTGCGGACTGGTGGGTTGCTTCTTGGCAACGGTTCCCCCTTGGAAGTAGACATCGATACTCCGCCTCCTCGACCTGGGAAAGAAGCCTCCTTCTTCCGGCCCTCGAGGGAAGGTACTACGAACCCACGCAACTTCGATACGTATCCGCAGTCGGAGTTTCTTGCTGCCGAGACTTCGGTTCCAGTCTTTGTGCTCCATGACGTCGATCGACTTATATGCGTCTAGGTTTACGAGCCGCGTCTCAAGCTGATATCCTAAATACAGCGGCTAACACTCTGTGTGAAGGCTTAAACATGGATTCTCCACCTGCTGTTACTAAGCAACTGGTATTTCTCATTAATCAAGTTTACCGCAAGGCATGCTTCGCAACATACCACTCACTGAACTGGTTCACTAGAGCCTTATTTAGTTCCACGATCCTACTACGAAAAATTGCTCTCAACACTTCGCCTAGCCTTCACGATTCCACTCGTTCCATGCTCTGCAATCTTCCGATCCACGAATCCGACACTCTTGTTTCGCGGCCTGATTCTGAAGATTGCGCCTCACTCTCTTAAACCTCGCCCCTTTAGGTATCGCTATGGACGACGGCTGCGATCCCCTAAAGATTCTCACGCTGGAACTACAAAAGACGAGTCCCCCCCAGCGCAAAACATACCGATTCCCACCCAGCAAGCCTCTCTAAGTCTGCTTGGCCATTTCGTTCCTCGAGCCAAACCCGTGGATGCCGCCGATCCCCCGCTCAACCAGCAATTCGGGCAAACGCCGACGATATGCTTCGCCCGGCCCACGGAATCATGGTCGCCCCAGATATTGACATTCTGTCTTTCCCACAACGTGTGGGAGGCCATTTACAATTCTACTCAAAAGCTTGGGCATCGATCACCGCCAACCAGTGATCCTTTCCATCATCACCGACGGCTTTCGCCCCAAGTCCTGCATTTTTTCCACCAATCGATCTGCCTCCATGGGACCTCAAATCTCCCCCATCCGCCAATTTATCAGCCGAAATACAAGGTCTCCTCTCCAAACGTGCAATCTGCATAGTCCCAGCCCCGATTTCTTCAGGGTTCTACAGCAGTATTTTCCTTTGTCCCAAGAAGACGGAAGACTCCCGCCTTATTTTCAACCTCAAGCCCTTAATCCAGTACATCGACAATCCGTATTTCCAAATGGAAACGACAGAATCGATCCGTGCCTCGCTGCGCCTCAGTTATTGGACGATCTCTCTCGATCTCGCCGACGTATACCTCCATGTCCCTCTCCATGCTACCGTCCGGCACATGTTTCTGTTCCTTCATAAACCTCTGCCTTCTGTTCGGCTTCAATGCAGCCCCACGAATCTTCACCCTCGTCCGCCATCCGATGCTTGCTCACCTTCATGCCTTTCTCGACGATTGGTTGCTACGGGAACAAGATCACCCCGTTCTTCTTCACAACCTCCACACCGCCACGTCTTTTGACATCGTTGGGATGGGGAATCAACCTTGCAAAGTCCCGGTTACTCCCCAGCAAAACTTTCACATTCCTGGGAGGGTTCTTCGATCTCTGCCGGGGATTAGTACTACCATCCTTGGATCGAATCTCCAGCTTCCTAATCAACGCTCGCAGCTTCCTTCGTCTGCCCCACTATACATTCCGCGAGTTGGATTCCGTCATAGGTTCCATCGATTCCTTCGCCGACCTGGTTCCTAAGGTCACTGGTTGGCTCCATCTTGTTCACCGATGCATCCACACAGGGTTGGGGTGCTCACATCGACAATTTGACAGCATCAGGAACCTGGAAATCGGCCGATCCCAATCAATCAATCTGCTCGAACTCTGTGCGATGTTTTACGGCCTCCTTCATTTTCGACGCCTGGTTTCAATGAAAACTGTCCAAGTTCACTTCGACAACATGACTGCGGTTGCCTATCTCAAACGAGGGGGCGGGACACGCTCCCGATCCCTTCACGAGTTAACCTCAGAGATTTTTCACCTCTGCAAATCCCTCCAGACCCGATTGCTCCCCTTGCATAGACCAGGGAATCGCAACGTTGTAGCCGACGCTCTCTTGTCGAGCACCACCCACCGGGGAATGGACTCTTCACTATTCAATCTGCGAGAACTTGTTCACTCTTTAGGGGCATCCACTATTGGACGTGTTCGCCACGAGGTGAAATGCCAGGCTTCCCCATCAGCCCGATTTCCGATACACAAGCTTGGACCACAGATGCACTAACACTGGACTGGAATCATCTCTTCGCTTACCTATTTCCCCCCCCCCCCTCCGAAACGATTGCCGCTGGTCTTACGGAAGATCGCCAGCACCACGGGCAGGTTCCTCCTAATGGCCCCAGATTGGCCTGTGGCGGCTTGGTTTCCGATGCTCCTCAATCTTATTGATTCCCCTCGATCCCTTCCATTGATCCGGACCAACTAACTCAACGCTACGGAACGCTTCGGCATCAACGTCCGCAATTCCTGCGACCACACGGGTGGCTACTATCGTGCGACTTCTGGAGAAGACAGTAGTTTAATTCCAGGCCATTCGCATCGCCTCCCGAGCGGTACGAGCATCCAGTCTAAAATCTAGGACAGCAATTGGCGTTCTACACAACAGATTAATCAAATTGGTCCCTCTGTCCCCCGAGTTTCTCAGATTCCTAGACTTTCTCTTCGACGATGGCCTCCGAGGATCCACTATTCTAGTTTACCGATCCGATCTCAATGCGGTTTTCAAGGCTGCAGGTTGTTTTTACCTCATCGATGACTTTCGCATTACTTCCATGATCCGATCCTTCATGATTGACCGGCCACGGGCGCGCAAGTCTTTCCGCGACTGGAATTTGTCTTACCGTCCTCACCGCTCTTCTGCAGACTCCCTACGATCCTCTCTCTGCCTGGTCCCTTAGCCATCTCACTCGTAAGACAGTCTTCCTCATCGCCATGGCAGCGTGCCTGAAATGCAGTGAACTTCAGGCACTATCCGCCACGGGCTGCGATTGTTTCTTCCTCGACAACTTTTCTGGTGTCACTCTTACTCCACGAGCTTTATTCGGGCAAAGACTGAACGCTCCAATCCTTTTATTATACTGCTCTCTCGAACATTCTAGGCAACGACCAAGAACGAACCCTCTGTCCGGTTCGGGCCCTTTGGTTCTACCTCGAGGCATCAAAGCCGATCCGCCGGAATTGCCTTCAACTCTTATTCCCTTTACGGCCAGGGCCGGTGAAACTTCTGCCCGGATGATCGTACCTGGATTAAAACTATCGTCCAAGCCTACGACGCCCTAGACATCAGCTGTGCGGATTAGGGTATCCGTGTAGCCGCACACGAACTGCAGGCCATTTCTGCGTCTTGGGCTCTCCACAGCAATATTCCGGTTTCCGAAATCATGGAAGCTGCTTCTTGGCGTCACCCGTCTGTCTTTTCTCAGCACTACTTGCGTGATATGTCGCATCACGCCGCCGGACTGTACCGTGTGGGGTCCTTTATCGCCGCCCGGCGCATGGTATAACCCCCCCCGCAGACTTGATGTCAAATATTTTGTGGGATCCAATCGTTACCCTGGGGGATCTGGTCATGATGGTGTCCGCCGCCTTTGACAAGGTCTGTGGAATGCTAAAAAAAAAAGATAATGGATATATCATAGCAACTAGAAACTCCAAAATGCCAGTATAACCTGGTTGATTTGGGTTTCTATTACTTCTATGAAAATATACATTACCTTATTCCACCCTCCTCCCCTCTTGTCGCCATCTGGCCACAGTGAGGCAGAAAAGATGAGACCGATCGCTCCGTTCAGGCTTTTATACGAAGGAGGCTGCACAGATATGGCGCAGAGGGTAGCTGCTCGGAAAGAAATCTTCACTTGTTCTCTAATTGATTATTGAAACAGCACTAAGAGAAAGAAAACGCTAATAAAAGGTAATGTTTATTTTCATAGAAGCAAGAGAAACCAAAATCAACCAGGCTATACTGGTACTTTGGAGTTTTTTTTTATATTAATGAATTGCAGATTTTTAGTCAGTGAATTACTTTTCTTTATAATTTCATTAAGAGCTTTTACTCCATTATTTTCTTAGTGGAGTTTGTAGGATAAAACCTTCACAAATGTAAATTATTGGTCACTCCCGATATGGCCAATCAAAAATTAATGTGCACGGAGTGGCAGCTGGGCTCCTTGAGCAAAACAATGATCTAGTTCTGCAGATCTTGGCAGTGTTGACCAGGGAAATCAAACTTGTGCATTTGTCATTAAACAGGACGGAAAGCCAATGGTCTCAAGATGGGTTAAATAAATACGGATTCCCCGCTCAGGCAGTCTGACATAAGTCCAAAAGGCAACGTAAATAGGTTTGCATTTGTATTTATTTATGCATTTGTCGGGATTTGTCCTACTTAAGGCTGTTGAAGCCAAAGGATTGTAAATCTTAGTTTAGTCTCATCTGGCCTCAAAATTGACGGCCCAGCATAATGAAAATTGAAAATTCTAATTCGTAATTATGTATTTCAGGAGCCCAGTTGAATTGTTTTCTTAGAGGATGGTTGCAATCGATGGGTATTAGGTCATGAGTACGGCGGGGCACGTATTCCCATCGATTCGATGCCTTGCAAACTGTCGCATTCCGAAAAAAAGACCAAGTTATCATACAAATAACTAACATCGTGTAATCATGCTTGACATTGTTTGTAGCTTGTGGATCATTTGCTGTGGGTTTCTCTGTAGTAGAAAGTGCGTGATGTGGGTAGTATACAGGAAAAATTAAGCTCAAATGCAAAATAATAAATACTACTAGGCCTACTATGCCCAGCCCATTACTATGTTTTCGCCACTTAATTCATTAAAAAAAAAACCCTTCATTCAGTCTTTAGTACCACTTCGTTGCCGAGCAAGACTTTTCCATCACATGTTATCTTGTTCAGGTTTAAGGTGGAGGGTTTTCCTCGTGTGGCTTTTCATACTTTATCACATGAAGCCAAGCACTAACTGTGCTTAGTGCTGATAGTACGGAAAAAAAAATTGTGCCGAGTCTTATAATCTGGATTGTTAGACAAGCATGCAAGGCCACGGTTAAATAACTTGTGTGAATTACATTGTTGGTAAAAAATGCTGGCATGCTGATGTTGGATTCCCCCCCCCCCTCCTCCCCTGCATAAAACTTGCCCACCCCTTCTTAAAACTTGTTCTTGCAGTTGTTACAGAAGTTGGCAGAAATTTCTGCTACTGCGTCTGATTCGTATGTAAGCAGGCTTCGTGAACTGGCAGATGCAGACTGACTATCAGGCGATTGCAGTCCCTACGCACAGTAGCCTAGTCAACATGTAATTTGTCCATGATTCCACTTGCTTACCTGTCCCTATCAACTCGCGTTCGTACAATGTTTCATTTCTTTCGTCCTTCTGTTGCGTCTGCTATTCTGTCTGCGAATTAGTCATATTTACTTTTTATACTGGTCTGAGTAATGGCTAAGTAAAAAAACAAAATAAGAATTGTGTAGATTTCATGTGGCGGGGTTTTACTTGCCGTAATAGTAAAATTAGGGTCAGCCACTCGGGAGCATTTTGTTTCACGAGTATTTGTTTTCAAGATACAGATTAAGTGTTATGCAGTTTTATTTTTTTTTCGTTTCTTGGCTAATGCTCAGTAGTACCAAGTTAGAGGGGGAAAATGACTCTTACTGTCGGGAGGGAATGGAGGAAAGGAAAAGGTCTGTCGGGTGATGACAACCAAACTTTATTTTAGGCTTACGTGTTGCTTTTATACTCCATAGGCTGTGTAGATAAAAAAAAAAAAAGGTGGAGTAGTTTGTATTGCAATACAGGGTGGTCCACAAAAAACTGAAGGCTCAACAGTTTCAAGTCCAACTTCTCTAGTTAGCACCCCTCAAAACCAGGAGAGGACATAAATCTAATAAGACGAGATTTCTGTCCTCTCCTGGTTCAGAGGGGTGCTAACTAGAAAAGTTAGACGTAAAAATGTTCGGTCGTCAGTTTTTTGTGGACCATCCTGTACATTAGAATTTTACTTTTTCATGTTACGTTTTCTCGTAAAATGAACTTTTATTTTGACAGTAATGTACATCCACGTCGTAATTTTTGTTGATCCTTTCCCTTCAAGTTAAATATCCAATCAAGGTCGTCTCCTTTCTTTCAGGCACTGCAGTTTCACCAGGCATGTCCACTCAACGCAACTTCGGTATTATAAACAACAGTATATAACTTCAGTTACAGTAATTTATAATGACAAATAGCATTTGACATTAACGTTTCTTAAGTTGCTTTTCACATTTAGAAATTTAATTATAATACTTGCAAATGCATTATTGCAGGAAGTTATTTGTCGTAAAATATTTATAGTAATGCCGTCAGTTATTTTATGAATAATTTCTAATGTGTTGTATGTGTATTGAAATGACAGAAACTATTGCATCTTGTACTCGGATCTAATGTTTACTAACGTGGACTAAATACTGCATCGCTGCCTTGTTAGTAGCAGCCTTGTTCAGACTAATAACTTTTGAAAATTGGGGGCATGTTGGCAGCTTGAATGTTAAAATTCAATAATTCAATAATACGGTGGGATGGTTGTAAAAAGGTCGGATTAAATATTTAAATCGCAATAGAGTACACACTTTATCTACTCCTCTATACTCCTAAACACATATGGTCGAAAAGAATTATTGCGTCGCCGAAAACAACACACCAATTGGCGATGGCCAGCAAAAAAAATCGATTGTTGCCAACATTAGGTTTCCTTATAACTGTAACAGGCTGCATGGGCTTGTTGCAAAGTCAAGATTCCAGGTGTGTGGCGTACTTTTTATGGTGATAGACTTGTAGCGGTAAAATAAAAAGCCGAGGTTTGAGCCTTAACATTAAATGGTTGTGGGCCTTATGCAGCAATAAGTCAACAAAAGATGGTTTTCAATGGGAATTCTTCAAAATCTTCGCAAAAAAATTTAAAGAGATCCATCAAGCGAGGATGGAAGCTTTGATCAGCATATAGGTATGAATTAACGAAAACCTGACATAAACTAAATGCCTTCTTTTGTTCCCAATACATGCCATAGGCTATAGGCCGTGCAGCTTACAGTTCGGCTTGATTTCCAAATTCCTGGTGAATAGTGCTCGTTTAGCATAGAAATGTTTTTTAGACTAGTTCACCCAAAATTCTAATTTCCCTACATAGTTTGTTTTTAAGCATTCGTAGTATTAAATTAAGTTTAAGTGAATGCTTTTAACTTAAATAGTTCACTGTTATAGTGCAAGGAAGTATGGGAGGAGGCATAAAAGTTGATTATTTTTTTTTTTTCCACTTTTGCAAGAACGTACGGACTCAAGATTTGATAGTGGGTCTGTCTGTTGTATCCCAACAACAAAATTAGTTCAAAGGTCATTCCCTGGTTACAAAATTTCTAAATTCGAGTCCAGTTTCAGTAATTTCTGTTTTTTTAATGTCGACCATGCTAATAGGCGTTTTATTGATTGTTTAGGTACTGCGGAGCGGGTATGTCTAATAACTGGAACCATGGATGCCATCATGCGGGTTCATGATTTTATAATGGAAAAAATCCGTGAAAAACCAGATCCTAATGCGAAACCTGCAATAGACTTCGACAGCAAGCAGCCGGCCGAGCGAGAAAAACAAGTGAGTGAGGTGACTGGGACAGTTTTATTAAAACTTTTGTATAAAGTGCTTTCTGCCATTTAAAAAAAAAGGGGGACGTTGTCTCAAGCCCTGCCACACTGCTTTTCTGACAAGAAATAAAATTGGCATGATGCAAATGGCTTTTCAAGATGTGAACTACAGTGCCAGTAGTCCTAAGTGTGCTGTCAACAGTAAGAATAGCCATTCTGATCATTACGTAACTTTTGTTCATGCAAGCAAATGCTAAAACATGTGTTAGGAAGTTACGATCATTTTATTCCATGCGAATAATTATATTATTTTGTAGAATATTTGGAAGAATAGTGCACAAGAATCAAATAAATAGTAAAAAGAAAAACGACGTCCGCCCGAACCAGTTTTTCAAGAAAAATAGATTGAGAATCAACTTTTACATATAGTGTGCCCGTAAGTGGCCTGATATACCAATAAGTTCACAAAGGGGAAAAATAAAAACTTTCATATCAGCAAGGCGAGCCCATGGTAACAGTGGAAGCTTGTTTTTCCGAAGTGAGCGGGACAAAAGATGTTTCTGATAAAAAAAAAAATTGGATATCACCACAACATGCAAAAGAAAACATGTTTCTGTACACTTGAGTAATGTAGTAGGGTTTTGCCGTTTCACCGGTTAACCGTGTAAACATTATTCATTTGTGTTTAATAAAAACCGTTATTTTTGTGTAATGTAATGGAAAATTGGCTGCTTCACTGTAATTTTACACATTGATTAAATTTCCCAAGTGCCATTGGCAAACCACGCGGGTGTCATTTGCCTAAGGGAGGGCACGTCTAAAATGCATCGTCCGGTGAAATATGAAACTTTTATCTCTTAGCGTGGCATGGTTTTCAATACGCGTCTTCGGGTAAAGGTTGGGAAACTCCAACGCTGCACCATTCAAGGACTTTATGTATGCAGCAATTGCCGCCAGAGGGCGTGTGCCACCACTGCCAGTGTTCGGATTAGCTGCGCGACCATTGTTTTGAGTTACCAGTGCTGCAACCGCAGGTAAAGGTTAAATTAAAAAAAAAAAACAGACCTGCTTAAAAATAATGGCTAGATAAATCCATTTAATCTCACATGAGTCAGGTATAAAACAAAAACGGCTCATGTCTTGAAATTCCTGCAGGTGGAAAAGTCATCACGATAAAAAAAATAATCATGTCCACTAGCTGGGAACACAATGTACTATTCTTTTTGAAATTTCGGAGAAATTTGTTCAGAAAAAATACCATAAAACGTGTATTAAACTCCCAGTTAAATGCTAACGCCCAGCCCCCTAAAATGCTTGAAATTCAAAACGTAAAATACTTTGTTGGCACCGTTTCCATTGAACAGACATTATTTTGAACGAAAGATGAAAAAATAAGTTTATATATAGAAGCATCTGCAACCTAATAAATGTGTGCAAGCAAGGTTTGAAGTAGTTCATTGAAAACTCTGTTTTGCCTTTGAAATCCTCTATTATGGGTCTGTCGAGTTTGCTGTGTTTTGGCAGTACTAAACTGTCTGCAGTGGCGGACGTTTTATTTTTACGTATGTGGTGGTTTAGGAAGGACCTGAACGATGCCAAGTGAAACTACAAACTTCCGGAAAATGGCGGCAATCCATGCACTTTCCGGTCATGAATCGCAGTGTGTATTTTGAAGAAATATATGGCTAGAAATTAGTTTTAACTGTAAATTCCAAGAGGGACAACTAATCCATTAAACTTGTGAATAAATGAAAGTAAAGGCATTGTGTTTTTGCTAGATTGAATCCAGATCACATAAGTGAATGATTGAATGGCACCAATGCATAGGTGTTCACGATCGTGAATCGCCCCGATTTTACCGAAGGTTTGCATGGTTAGAAATTAGTTGTAGCTGCAAATAATGTTGAATTTTAGAGGAGAGATCTTTCGATCTAAATTTGTGAATAAATGAGAGACATTATGTTAATGCTAGATTGAACCCAGGTCATGAGCACGAATGATTGTATTATCAGAGTTTTCTGTCATTAAAACTCCCAACCTTGACAGAAGTAAGTTTAGAAATAGATATACACTTATACAGTACCTCTTTTTAATGCCCACTTCCCAATTTTAGACGAATTAATTTTACAAGCCCATGGGCGGTTAATGCGCGATTTACGATACTGATAAACGGCAATCAGAAGGCAGTTGCATGCTGAGCACTAAGAATTCAAGCTCCATGAACCAGTGATCTATAAAAGCTGTCACTCGGGGAGTTCCCACTTTGCGTCAAGTTTAGTGGTTAGTTCAGGACGTAGGCCACTATGCGGTCGTAAGTAAGGGCCTGTAAGTTTCAGGTGAGGAAATCGCCAAAGACTGCAATACTGATGGGGGCTCTTCGGTGGTGTTTAAGCGAGTAAGTACTGAAGTCTTATTCCAATCAATGGAGTGTTTAGTTTTTTGGTGGTTCTGTGCTATACCATTAAGCCTACCTCTGTACCGAGTGGCCCCCACATGTTCTTGGATCCTGACATCCAATTTCCATTAGGTTTCACCAACATAGACTTGCTCACACAATAAGTTCATGCAAAACCAAAAAGTTTTGCGAATATTCAGTGGTCAGTTTTCGGCCATCATCTTCAAGCCAAGCCCAGCGTTCTGCACGCAACAGCTACAAGAAACAAATACAAATTTGAATTGGGCGCTTTTCTCAGTGGGAATTGGTTCTGAGAAAAGCACCCAATTCAAATTTGTTTCTGGGCTTGGCCTGAAGATCTAGGAGAAAATTGGCACCTGAAAATTCACGTGTAATTAACTATTAACAAACCTTTTTGGTTTTGTGTGTCCTTATTGTGTGAGTATTTTCCTGAAACCATAGTAAAACGACTGTGATGTCAATCTACAAATGTAGACTGCATCACAGCTCAGGCATGGCACCTTATAAACAACTGGGCTGAGAGATTCTTAGCCTCGTGTGTTTGGAGTCATGTCAACAAGTACAGGGGGGACTGACCAGTCAATCTAAGGATTAAAAATTTCTCAGCTGTGTTGTTAAAACCAAATGGCAACTGGGTGTCAAGATCCAAGACCACGGGGCCATTCCCGACGAAGTTATTGTACTGCCCCACCAAAAAAAAAAACCGAACACTCGTTGCTTGGTATAAGACTCGCTCAACACCAAAAAGCCTTATTGGCGTTTAAACGCTTCCCCAGTTGACGGGTTACCCTCATGAACCATCCAGGCCCTGCCTACGACTGCTCACTGCACAAATTGCCTCCTACGTCCTGAAATAACCTCCAAACTCAAGGGAATTCCCCGAGCACCAGATTTAGTAGATCAGTGGTTCGCTCGCTGCACCTCGTAGTGCGAATTTCTAGTACTTCAGCATGAAACAACTACGAGTGAGAGAGTGGTACCACCAGTTTGGTTCCCTCCCCTGCTGCTACCATGATAACGCATTACATGATTTATCCAACAAAACCTTACAGAGCCAACATTGTAAAAAAAAATATTACAACCAAACATATCAGGATCACTGCGACTGGTCTAGAACATTGGAGGACCAGTTTGAAGGGTCCGGGTTCACTTGGGGTACGTGAAGTTTTTTGTTTTATTGCTGCTCACTACCATCAATCGCTGGCTTTATTGTGTTTTTTCGTTTATTACTAATATTTACGACTAATTTCACCTTCACTTTCTTGCAAAAATAACTTTTATTTGGGCTCAATTCTTTCAAATTTTGCTCAATGCCTTAAAACTTATCAGCTTACACAGCTCTCCCCCTTGGTGGCTTCGCTGCTCACATCCCGGCAGACATTGCCACTAAGTATCAGTTTCCTTCTGGATATGGACCTCTGTGGTAGTGTCCTATTTTGCTTTGCAAAAATGTCTAATTCGGAAAATGTTTCGGAACTTCCCACGTTAAAATGTCGGGTGACCGTCACACTGCCTGTTGAAAACGTCGAAACTTTTGAATATTTTTAGAGAACCTGTGCGAAAGTTTCCTTCTACACTCTAAAGAAGAGATTGCGACTTGTTTGGCCTATATACGCCATTCAATACTCACAAAGACAACACTCCACTTCAACGAATTCAGCATCTAGTTTGCTGAACTGTTGTATCCTCGAATGTATCGTCATAATTTGGCATCAACCCAAATAAATATCTTAGAAAAGTTGCACTGGCAGACCCGAATTTGAATTGTACTTCCACCGTTAATACTCTGCTGTTTTAAACACCATCTTACCGGTTGCTATGATGAATTGTACTTGAAGTTCTGTTACGGTGGCTACGAGTCAAGAATGAAATAAAATTTTGCTAGTGAGGTGAGAACACAGCTGGTTGCATTGTGGGTGGCTCTCCAATCCAACATGTCGGATGTGCCAAGAGAGAAGGATTTGACCTTGAAAACTTGTAACCCCTAACCATTTGATCTCTCCCACCCGTGAACGGTGCTACAATTTTGTGTGCGTCAAACGTCGTTTTGCCGTCAGTTGCACAAGACAAAAATTGTATGTAATTCCCGCAACTCCGGGTGCTTCTATTGCCAGTTCTGTTTCCCTGGGAGGAGATCTAGCCTGAGTGGGGGCATCGCTAGGTCATCTCATTCGGAGGTTTGGAAAGTGAAATTGGTGCGGAACTATGTAGTTGGGGATGATGATCGACAAGGGAAGTGATGTAGCCAGGTCATCCAAGCCAGCCAAGGCTACGAAGTCAGGTGTTCAGAAAGTAGAGCCCAGCTAGAAAGATTCACCTAAGCATAAATTGGTTGAAAGTAAAAGTGGGTCTGTGCTGTTTGAGAAAATGAAAAACATGTCTAGCACTGGCGTGACCCCAAATAAGGGTGATTGATACAGAGTTATGATCAAGCGATATCCCTTAATAGTTATCGTGGAAAGGCCGATTTGGAAAAAGTTTTAAAAGGACTTTGCCAAACTTGTGACAGTTCGCACGTATTCACTGCTTCGGACTGACATATGTGAACCACCACCTCCACTTTCCTTCATACACCATGATGGGATTCCATGTAGCACTGTAGCAATCGTGTAGCCATGGGGGAAGAGAAACCAGTGCCCAGGACGTATCCCTTTAACTAGGCATGAAGACGCAGGGCAGTACGATGGGTCTTCCCGCAGTGTTGTGACAGAATGTCTGGCTTCAGAGAAAGAGGGATCAGGACTTCCTTATGCTAATGGCCACAGTGGAGCTTCCAGGATGAATGACCCCTGAGACGGAGAACGGACCTTGACCTGCGGGAGGATGGAGAACGGAGGAAACGCATATGCCACCATCTTGCTCCATATGAGGTCGTCTGCCACCCATGCCAGGTCGTCTTGTAGGGAGACAAAATTCGGGAACTCTTCAATTCGTTATAAAAATACACCAAAAAATACCGCATATATTCACTTAATAGACACCAACACTGTCCAGCTAATTTTCAACTCCCCTCAAGTGTAGTCTTCAAGCTTCTGCCGTTATTGGACTATTTTTTACGTCGTCCTCTGCTCCAATCACGTTTGAACTTGAATTTGGCCGCCTTTGCAGACTCTGGAATTTACTGGGCCACATGTTATCTCGCTCAAGCTTCCACTGTGCGTTGAATCGCTCGCACAGCTCTCTTCCCACTAAGTGCGCCACTCTAGGGAAAGCTGGTCCTTGGATCTTCAGCACAATTTAACACAATTTAAAAAGTGTTTGCTGAACATCTAAGGGCCAGCATTCCCTAGAATGGCACATTTTGTGGGAAGAGAGCTATGTGAGCGATTCAACACACAGTGGAAGCTTGAGCGAGATAACATGTGGCCCAGTAAACTCCAGAGTCTGCAAAGGCGGCCAAATTCAAGTTCAAACGTGATTGGAGCAGACGACGACGTAAAAAATAGTTCGGCAGAAGCTTGAAAACTACACTTGAGGGGAGTTGAAAATTAGCTGGACAGTGTTGGTGACTATTAAGTGAATATATGCGGTATTTTTTGGTGTATTTTTATAACGAACTGACGAGTTCCCGAATTTTGTCTCCCTACTAGACGACCTGACATGGGTGGCAGACTGCCTCATATGGAGCAAGATGGTGGCATATGCGTTTTCTCCGTCTCGGGTCATTCATCCTGGAAGCTCCACTGTGGCCATTAACATAAGGAAGTCCTGATCCCTCCTTCTCTGAAGCCAGACATTCTGTCACAACATTGCGGGAAGACCCATCCTACTGCCCTGCGTCTTCATGCCTAGTTAAAGGGATACGTCCTGGGCACTGGTTTCTCTTCCCCCATGGCTACACGATTGCTACAGTGCTACATGGAATCCCATCATGGTGTATGAAGGAAAGTGGAGGTGGTGGTTCACATATGTCAGTTCGAAGCAGTGAACACGTCCGAACTGTCACAAGTTTGGCAAAGTCCTTTTAAAACTTTTTCCAAATCGGCCTTTCCACGATAACTATTAAGGGATATCCCTTGATCATAAACTCTGGGCTCTCCTGCATTGGCAAGGTGGACGTCGTTCACAACAGCATGATCTCGAGATTGATATAGGCATTCAGTGACTTCCTCCAACTCTGGATCCGGCAACTATTTCCTGCATGACTCTTCCCTAGTGTTGATGAGCCTGTTTATGCACCCCTACGCCTGTCGTTGTTTGAACATGTCACAAACAGTTTTCCTGGTAGGATTCGTGATGGCTGCCAACAAAGTGAAGTCTCAGGTCTAAAGACTGGTCGAAGCCACTCTTCTGTTCCTTTGGAGTGCCTTGCTTTTTAAAACTAATGGTCCAACAAACTCCCAGACTGGTGATGATCAAAGCTCTGCTCCGTGGAGGCCGTCAGGGTGGGGAAGAAGTGCAGTGCCCTATTCGTACCCTGTTTACTTGGAAAGTTCGTGCCATTTTATGTAAAACGACAATTATTACTTATTTCGAAATTCGGATATATTTGATTCCAATAGCAACCACAGATGCTTATAATTTGTAAATGTCTGTGTCTTTGTAATGTTCGACACCATGTACAAAACGTTTGTCTTCATCAGGTCCAACATTGCACAGTCCTTTCTCTAATTACTTTCTTGTTTCTTGCAGTTTTCAAAACTGTGCTACTACCAAGGCCTGCCACTCAACCTCCTGTTCAGTATTGCTCCAAACTCCGTTCATGAGATAGCTGATGTTTGGTTTGAATTGGATGGTCCTTGTAGAGGTATAGGTCCAAGAGATGGAGTGGCAGGTCTTGGCAGAGCGCCATATTTGAAAACTGCAAACAACAATGTAATTAGAGATAGAAGTATGCATTGATGTGTCTGATGAAGACCGATGTTTTGTATATGCTGTCAAAAATTAATAAGAAAAGACATTGGTAAGGATCTGTGCTTGATATTGGAAGCAAATACATCTTATTTTTGGAATGTTAAGTGATTGTCGTTTTGTATCAAATATTTGTATCCTACGTTTTTACATTAAAAAAACCAAAGACTTTTCTCAACTGCCCTGCTCAGCTCGGGGGTTGGCGAAGAAGGCTTCATGGGTGCCTCTGCTTCTGAGATTGGACAATAGCTCGAACTGGGGCCCCGATCTCCGCTGTGACACAATCCGCAAGGCTTATGAATGGCACTGGCTTCTTCCTGGGCTTTTACGGCTGGAGTGCCTTTAAATGATATTGTAGCGGCATGCTGTTGGAGAAGAACAGAAGCCCAATAAATATACAAGTGCCAGCCGCACCCAATTCCTGGTACCCAGTGATCTTTATGAAAAACTTCGACAGTGCCAGAGTGACCTTGGAAGTAGCACTCGTTAATACCGGAGACTACAGTGAGAGTATGATCAAAACGCAGACAACGTGCAGCGAGATATAAACCAAAGTAACACAAGAACTGAAATTGACCGATTGTGTGGCAGTCTAATGAAGCAATGCATAAGGTGCGTACCCTAAAAGTATAAATTATTTTTTAAACGTTGTGTTTGCGCATAGGCTCAGGGTTCGACTTGACCCACCTTCTATTGGTCAAAGAAAGTCAAAATTAAAGGAAAGTATTTTCGGTTGAAAGTTAAAACAGAATTTTAAAAATAATATTCATTTTTACTTAGCATAAAATAAGTGCGTTAAATCATCTCTCCCACCGACCCCGTTCTTACTGAACCGATTTGTTTGCCGAATGAAAGTGAGTCTTCGTGGAAATGCCTGCTGCAATGTGAGCAGAAGAGCCACCGGGTGGGAGAGCCACGTAAGCTAGTTAAGTTTAAGTTATTGGCCAAGAGCATTAATTTGAAGGAATTACCGGTAAGCTCAAATTAAAGGTAAGCATTTTAGGATAAATGAAAACTTAAATTTATATTAAAAAATTTATATTTTTTTTAAATTTAGCAGCTCTAATTTTGTTAGAACAGTTTGCTTTTGTTCCGTTTTTATTCAACTCAAATACAATTACTATATATTTGCGTTCTGCATCAATTCCTGCTGTCTTTGTCAGGCCTACTAAAAAGTGTTATTTGGTTTACATCTCGTTGCACTTCGTTGTCTGCGTTTTGATCCTACCCTCGCTGTAGCCTCCGGTGTTCGTGAGTGTTATTTCCAAGGTCGCTCCAGCTCTGTCGGGAGTTTTTCATAAAGATTAGTGGGTACCAGAAATTGCATTGCGGGTGCCGCTGACTCTTGTATATTCATTGGGCTTAAATTTGTTCCAATGTAGGCCTAATTTGTTCCAGTGCTTACATTAGCTGTTTAAGGTTCCTTTCCTTTCATGGCCAGTATTCCAGACTTCTTAGGTGCTTGTCTCTGGCTGAATTGGAGGTCAACAAGGTCTTGAGTACCTGCCCAATTTATATTGTGCTGTGTGTTTGTGTGGTGTGACGATTAGATGATGACGAAGTGCTTGTTTCCTTCGACATTGTCCAGTTTTTTTTTAGCCTGACGCATAGACTCATCTTGGTCATGTGCAAGGAGTCGGTTAGGAAACATGGCATACCTGTGGAAGAATGGGGAAACAGACAAGGCACTGGTAAATATAGTGATGGCCTCTATTTATGTGGAATTTGGTGAATTCACCTTCTGGCAAATAAGTGGTGCACCCATGGGATATTTTAGCTCACCAATTTTGGCAGAGTTAGTGTTAACAACACCTTGACCAATACATTTTGGGAAAGAGCCCAGACTGAAAATATGGAAGAAGTTTGTGGATGATATCTTTGCAATGTTAGAGTGAAAAGTAGAAGTAGTACTCTGCTTACACAGTGGAAGGAAGGAAGCGTTAGAGGCTTTACAACTGAAATAGAAAAGCAAGGTAAGCTGCCTTTCCTAGAAGCGCTATTGGAGAGAAAATATTGGACCATAATGTACTAGCCATGTTCCAAACCCACAGCTCAATGCATTCATTATACCGCAGGGTACCCAAGTTCCCAGCTCCATAAGGTTGCAAAGAATAAGTTTAGTTGTCTCGCACGAAACTTGATGACAAAAGAGGCAGCTACCTGGGGTACTCGCTAGGGGCTATTAATCGATTGGCTCTTAATCGAAAGACGCCAATGCGGTTAAGCAGGTTGAAATGAAAACGGGAAGGAACGAAGAAATAAGGCTGACTGACGTGAGGCCCCCAGTGAAGAGCTGCAAAGGATCCTAAAAACACAGGCCTTAAGTCAAGGGTTATGAAATGAAGTGAATGTGAAGCAGATGATTGTAACAGGTGTGGAAAGAGGAAGGGATGCCCCTATTGGAAATTTTGTTTGGAGTACTGTATGGTTGCTGCGACACCGTTTACATTGGTGAAACGAAAAAGGGAGTCGTAAGGGAGTCGTGAGTGCTGGAGTAACCATAGAAGTAGCACTCACGAATACCGGAGACTACAGCAAGAGCAGGATTAAAGGCACATAAATCCCTCCGTCCTGGCCGCTTTACTCATACGTCAACTACGCTGAAATATAGTTCACACGACCGCGGCGCGCATTGCTCTGAAGCAAGCATGACGTCACATCCGACGCTAGATCATACTCATTTCGGAGCCGCGCCATGCGACACATCGTACAAATGTTAAAGGCAAAGATGGAGCGACTAGAGGTAAACAAACACTGGCGCAGATGACTGCACGTTATGATCATCAATGTCTCCTGTCTGTTGCTGCGGTAAAATACCCACACGTTAGTTTTATTTGAACAAAGTTGACCAAATAAAAGATTCTGGGGGTCTTTATTATATGTTGATGTCGAAATTTACGTCCTATCGTTGCCGACTATGTTACGTATATTAATTTATTGGCGATTTCAAGGAGGCATGCTTCGGGACCGGTCATTATGTATCGCTTTTTTTTTTTGGGGGGGGGGGGGG
>JAHWFP010169565.1:42789-55801 GCA_023313725.1 Lithobius niger
TTGGCAAAGATTATGGAAGATCCTCAGAGTGGAAGTTGTCTAAATGTGAGCTATGCTGATGTGACGGGCCCAGTAGCTAATTTCAACCCAACTGGATCACCATACGCCAATCCCGCCCATGCTGGTGGGAACATGATCAACGGTAGTTTCAGCTCCAATGGCAGTTTGAACAGCATGAGTCCCGGACTAGGAACATTTGGTGGTACGACTGGCTCACCCCTGGCCGGCTTGAACATCAGTTTGAATCTTAATCCAATGACTGCCAGTGGGCCCAGCCCGTCGCTAAACACGGCTCAGCTGATAGAGAGCATCAAAGCTACCCTGCGAGGTAGCGGTTACTCGGAACAAGCGACTGCAGAGATTACATCAGCCATGACAACTCTAGCAAATTATGGAATATTAGGACTAGGTTTAGGAATAGGTTCCAATCCCCTTCCTTCCAATATGACTGGTGCCACCACACCTGGGTTTGGTGGTGGTGGTTTGAACATTGGTGTGGGCGGATCGCCAGGAGGGCCAGGGGGACCAATGGGACCGACCACCAACAGCGGCTTGTTTGGTGGAAACGGTGTGACAGCCATGGATACGACCCCCATTCCTCAAACAAGCGTCATGCCGTCTAATAATGTTTTTGGGCCAATAGGCAGTGTGGCGAGTGGAAGCATGGGGTCACCTACCAACACTCGACCCAATGATCGCTATGGTGATGTCTATGACCCTTTTCGGCGTAATTCTCCGTCTCTGGGTTCCCCTGGTGCCTCCAATGGCCTACCTGTCAACAATAATTCGTTTGGTCTTGGGACGAGTTCAGCTTTGGTTGGTCTGAGGAAGAGCCCAACACCAAGCGATAAGGCAAATGATGCTGCCAAAATTGAAGTAGAAGTAGGGGAGAACATAGTTGGAGCTATCTTGGGCCCTGGAGGCAAATCACTGGTAGAAATTCAACACTTTAGTGGCGCTAATATCCAAATTTCCAAAAAGGGTATTTTCGCTCCTGGGACACGAAATAGAATTGTGACTATCACAGGCACTTTAAATGCTATTAGTACTGCTCAGTATCTAATTGAGCAGCGTATTAGTGAAGAAGAGTCCAAGCGCGCCCGGCAAAACATGCTTGGTGTTATGCGCTAAATGTTTTCACCTCTCCTGCCTAACAACCACCCCTCCCCTCCTTTCTGTCTGTCCTCATGGATCATTGTTTATTCATAGAATAATTCTATACTGCCTTTCATAGTCACTCAACCTGGCCTACATTGTCATTGGTCTTCAGCTATTTCATTGCAGTAAGTTGACCACAAATGTCATGTTTCCGTTGACATCTGTAGATTGTGATATACACATTTCTTTTCTCACTCATTGGTTTCTGTCTTGTTATCAGAAATCTCATTTAGAAAAAAAAAAGCTATAAATATTCCATTACTGCAACAACAAAATTCTCTAGTCCAACCTCATAAAAGTACATTTCTGCTCATAACGTCCCATTACTTGACAATAATAGTGTGGTGAGCTATTCAGTATCTTAACATATCTCTTGATTTTTGTTGATGTTAGCCTTAACCAAAACTGACTTTAGATAAAAAGCCTGTAGCACGGCCATCGTACTGAAAGTCTTAAAAAGAATAGTTTAAAAAACAACCCTCCCCCCTTTCCCCCTCACCCCCTCAAAAAAAAGTTACGTGTTACTTGATTCTGATGGTTGAGGCACTGTGTGTTTGTTCTTCTGATAGACCCTACTTTTTTCCTCAGCTTTGCTGGTAACTCGATGTATTAACTGAAGTCGTCTTGGGTTAATATTTATGCAAAGTGATATATTGCAGTTCACTTGTTGATCACTTGACAAAAACTAGTGTACAGAACATAGTATGGTATATAGTCATATTATTTAAAGAAGTCATTTGAAGAAAAGTTCCATATAGAGATTGTATACAAATTATTTTGTTCTTGGTTGAACTGGGAAGCTAATGTGCGTCCAACTAGTGAGGATTATCATCATTTTACAGGTGTTAATTATGAAAGCCAATGCTCTTAAGAGTTTTGGGAGGAGCATGGATGGGGATTATAAGATTTGTTAATTAAGTTTACAACCATGCATTTTATGGTTAATTGGTAATATTGTATGATGCATTAGAATTCTATTAACATTGAAGAAATGGTTGCTACTCAAGAAATGTAGAATTGAGTTGCTTTCCTTCCCCTCTGTGTTTTTGTTGTTCAATGAATGTCTTTTTTGTTTGAATTTTCACTTTAGAATAATTTATCTCTTACAAGAGCCATTTATTTAGTTTGTCTTGCTTTATTAGCTTTGGCATATTGTTTACCTAACATTATGTACATATACCCGCTCAACATTCTTCATGCTCTCAGTCACACAGGGTCATTGTTGGTGCAAAGAAGTAATTTTCATTCCTGTACACTTATGAAGGTCAAACGTTGTGCGCCTGCGTTCAGGTGCTTCAAAACTTTTGTGGAATTAACTACGATGGATCTTTTTACTTACGTTTGTATTGTTTTCATTCTCATTTGATCTGTACACTTCACTTGGAGCACATACAGTCCTTAAAACGGAGCAACTTGTAGAAAGCTCTGTGCACTGTTGTGTTTGAATTACTGTGGTGACAACGCTAGCATACTTGCTAGTAAAGGCTGCAGATCGTCCCATCTGTCGCCTAATCATTCTAGGAGCATTGTTCTTAATTATCTTTTTTCCATTGGTCCCACAGCTCATAAAATTGCTCAAGTCTCTAAGATTATGATAGTAGTATTATGGTAAACATAACTTCATTCATAAACTGGAATATTGCATTTTGCATGTATAGGGTTTCAATTTAAAATGCCATTTTCTTAAGTGCACCACTAAAACTAAATTTCATTCTCAAAAGGACAATTTTGGTGGCTACAATTTTGTTTATGGCAAAAAAGTGTTAAAAATTGTGTGGAAAGAAAACTTGAGTTCCATTATTAAATTCATTTTAGTTTGTCATTACACATAGATGTGCAGTTTCTGAACATCAAAACAAAGACGATATTGGAATTGCACATCCATGTGAAAAAGTGATAATTGCCAAAGAATGCAACACTGGTATTTTTCCAGCTACTACTTTTTAGCTTTAGCCGAATTCCTATTTCACATTGCTAGGGGAACAAGGATAGGAGCTTCCGACGATGACAGCGTGTTTGTGGAGTTTTGTTTTAAATGGGCAGAGTTGGGTGCCTTTAGATAACTAATTGCTGCAAGCATTTGAATTTGTTAAACCAGTCGTAACTGTGATGGAGCTTGCGTCATATGAGGGCATGTCATGATGACATGGCCGCTACTGTAAGTACACAGCTATTTTAACTCAAATTGAGTTGGAACATTGATGTGTTGAGTGTGATGAGTGCCTCTGTGTTACTTGCACATTGTTGTTGAGGCATTGTGTGCATAGTTAAACATTATTGCAGTCCCCTAGCTGTGAGGACAATTGATGTGCATGGATGTGTACCATTTTGTTGGAAATAGAACATGTGCTTGCCAGCCTTCCTACTGATACTATTATTGTGTGGTTGTTTCAAATTTAGGGTACAAGAAGCTAAACTACTTGTTTCAGCTGTTATGTAATTACAAGTCCAGTGATGGCAACAATTTTTGTGATCATTATAAAAAAAAATAATGTTGCAAAACTAAACCAAATTGGCACGTTTGGTCTGTAAGACACTAAAATCGTGAGTGAACAAGTGTCGCGTGGATTTAAAATTGTGTTACTGAAACGCATTATTGAATTCTGCACTCTTAATTTTAGGACAAGGCGAAAATTATGTCAGCAGTAATATCGTACCAGTTTTATGTCAGCAGTAATATCGTACCAGTTCATTCTTCTTCCTGCTGCAATGGACATGATTAACACTGCCATTGCGTGCTGTGATAATCGTCATTCCAGGCAGACACTAGTGATGTTCCAATGAAGTTTAGTGAGAACATAAAAGAGCTGGACTGTCGGTAGCCCATCATGACCACCACCATCATCATTATCGTATCCTTTGTATTCGGCATTTTTTCAGTACTGTCTTGGCTCCCTTCACGAAACTTCGGTTGGCATCTATAATTTTAAAGGGAGCACAAGAAAACCTGCAGGGTTTAATTTGTTTCAAGTCGTCTTTAACAGCAACTTACGCTTGTGGTTACGCATTCTTGTCAGTCGTTAAAAAGTTTTTGAAAAATTTATGTTGAAAGTTTTGTTCGTCATCTGTTAACGGTGGTAAGTGCTAATTGCATGAACTTATCTTTTGGAGAAAAGGTATGGTGTGTGGTCTAGCTGCTTTTGGCTAGTAGTTTTCTGTTGACTTACTGTTTCAAATGGAACATTTATTGGCAGGGTTTGTTAATGTGAAACTGTTATGGCAATGGGGAGAGATTTCCTAGTATGAATGGTTTAAAGTTGCTATTTAATGAACAGGGTTGGTTGTTTTCGCCAGAGTTTCACCTGCCGTTGGACGAATTATCTGTACTGGAAACCGACAGTAACCAAGCAATCTTCGAAAGATGAAACCTCGGCGATAGTGGATTTTTTTATTCTACATTGTGGTGGTCTCCCTCTTTTGCATAAATGTGCCCAACACTGTTTTTGCTGATTGAAAGCTGTTTAACAACATTTCTAATTGTCTAGTCTTAACAAGATGCAAATAAATCCGGATTCGGAAACTGTTCCACAAAATAGCAATTTGAACTTATTGGTTTAGTAATAATACATAAATCCATCAGCATGAGAAAGGTGCGAAAAATATCGAAGTTGATGTCAACAATTACACATCTTTATTGGTTGTGCTGTAGTGCGTGGTTGGTGCGTACTTTTACATGTTAAGCAAGTAGCTGCTGAAATGTGTGGGTGGTCTTGATTTAATTGAATGTACCACAGAACTAACAAATATGGCTGTAATGACAAAATGAAAATCTGTTAAGCGTAAACCTACAAACCTTCCAACTAGCCTACCTTTCTAAGTTGGCGACGCGAAAATATCTTCTACCTGTAACTTTCTTGCATTCAGTTCCCTTTGTGGCGTGAAATTTTTCGCTCTCTAGATCTGGCCAGCTGCGCAATCCCACTGCGCATGCGTCATGCGCAGCCCTCCTGTAAAAGCATTCAGCCCGGGCTTGGCCGCCACCTCTTTTCGTCAAGCTTTCGTCGCAGACGGTCGCTCCCATCTCTCCAGCTTCAACTTTGCTCGAAAGATCCTTCATGGATTCCTTCGTCGAAAGAAGCTCCTTCTTCATAAGACTAGGGGGAAAACTTCACATCTTAGCTACTCAATGGACCCGACGGCATCTCGACGATCTCCGTCTCGTCCGGCAAGCCCTCCACCAGTAGACCCAAGCATCGTGACTCGTATCTTCTGCTTCACCGCCACGATTGCCCTCTTCATCGGCGATTAGAATCCACTCAATCCCTCCATCCGCATCCCTGCTCCCATGCGGACAACACCCTCCTTTGCCGTCTCCTTCATCTTCACCTCCGCCTCGGAAAGCCCTCTTCATCGGCGATTAGAATCCACTCAATCCCTCCATCCGCATCACTGCTCCCATGCGGACAACACCCTCCTTTGCCGTCTCCTTCATCTTCACCTCCGCCTCGGAAAGCCCACAACACCAAGTCTTCCGATCAAGGCAAACAGCTAGATCTTTTGGCCACTTCCTCGCGCCATTCCTCAAGGATTCATGCCATCACAAGTAGAACTCAACTCCGCTCACGAAATACACGGTCTCATAGACCGGGCTATAAAAGAATTCAACTACAAGTCCAATCCTTCAGCTCCGGCACCACCTTTATCCTCCCACAGCAAATCTTGCGTACAAGAATGGATTTCATCCTCTGATAATGGCTCAAATAGAAGGAAACGTGACGCTACCTCGACCGCTACAGCAAAGTAACGTTGCACTAACCTGCCTCACATCAATTTGGACCCAATCGTTCGTCACCTGTCTTGTCCTCCGTCTCATCGACTGGACCTTTTACCCGACGATCTCCTGGACTCTGCCGCTGCTCTCGATGGAGCCCACCGCCCGTCTCATCAGGTCTATTTTGAACAACTATCTCTCGACCCTTACGAGGACTCGCTCCATGCTGAAAACGATCCTTCTGCCACTCTTTGACCTCCTCAAGATAGTTTAAGCCATAATCCAGGATAATTTTCTTTACAAGCCCGACCCCTCTCAGCAACCCTCCAAATATCGAGGCCTTGTCACTGGGTTCGGGTTTGGCCTTAGACAAAAACCACAGAGAACGTGCCAGAGTCAGACAATCAACAACCCTGTTCACACTCTCCTTCGCACCGTTGGATCCCTTCTAGGGAAAGGAGAGCCTTTGGAACTTGACAAAGACCCACCTCCTCCAAGACCTGGTCGTGCAACTTGATACTTTCGCTACTCTGGTGATGGTACAGCCAATTCCCGTCACTTTGAAACCTGTCAACATTCTGAATATCATGCCACCGAAGCCAAAATTGATTTTAGAACAGCTCTCTTCATCCCCAAAAGGGCTGATGTACCAACCGCCGTTTTAAAGGAAAATGACAGGATCCTACGTCTGGCCTCAGAGCCGCCTCACAAGCCTCACAACGTCCTCACATCATCAAGCATCTTCACTTCCTCATTTCGGATCTTTTCAAGAAAGCGTCTTTCGCTACCTTTCATTCATTCAATTGGTTCATCAATGCCTTGTTCACCTCCAGCCTTTTCCTTCGTGACATTGCTTTGAAACCACTTAAACTTAAACGCTTCGACCAAGTCCATCCTCCGCCATCAACCACTTAATGAGTCGGACACACTCTTCAGAGGGCTCATTCCTAAATTGGCACCCCATTTAGACATCTCTCGCAAACCCAAACCACAAGCTTCGAAATCCTTAACAGACCAACCCTTCAAGAAGTTAACTGTTTCCAATCACCACAACCCGATGGCCTCTTCTCAAGCTTCACAGCCCTTTCGCCCAAAATCATCAAACTCATTTTCGCAACAAGGCAACAACTGGTCCTTTCAGGGAAATCACTCCAACAAGAACAACACGAAACGAAGCACTACCCCGGACAGACAGTAAGTATTCCCACACCAGCAACAAAAACAGGTGCCACCGGCACCAATGACGCCTTTCTTAATCCTCCAGTCAGGCGACGTCTCGAACACTCTTGGCTGGCTTGGGAGCAAATCACCTCTGACGCAATGATTCTTTCGATCATCACCATCAGCTTCAAACCCACCCTTCACTCAAAGCCTTACCTTACATGCTCTCCTCTCAGGGAATTCGCAACGAAACCTTCGCCACCCTTAACTAACGAAGTAAACGAACTTCTAAACAAATCAGCAATACACCTATGCCCAGATCCTTCTGTAACTGGCTTTTACAGCTCCCATCTTTCTAGGCCGAAGAAATCTGGAAGTGGTAGAATGATCTTCAACCTCAAACCAGTCAATCAGCTCATAAGCAATCAACACTTCAAAATGGAAACACTGGAACCCATTCGTCTTTTGCTAAAACCCAAAGAATGGATCATCGCCATAGACCTCGCAGATGCTTACCTACATGTACCACTCCAGCCAGACTATCTCCACTTCTTTTGGTTCATGTACAAAGAAAAAATCTATTGAGTTCCAATGTCTGCAATTTGGCCTCAACGCCGCTCTAAGGATTTTTTTGCTGGTTCTAAAACCCATTCTGAGCCTCCTCCACCATCAACAAATCACAGCAAACGCTTTTTTGGACAATTGGCTCCTCAACTTCAACCGTCAACAGCTTCTTCAGAACATAACTACACCATGTCTCTTCTAAACAAGCTGGGCTTCGGCATCAGTTTGAAGAAATCGAGGATCCTTCCATCTCAACTCTTCATATTCCTCTGAGTCGAATTCAATCTTCTCTCTGCAACTGTAAAACTCTTAACTGAAAGAATAGAAGATCTTCACCAACACGACCAATCCTTCCTTCAATTGAAGGCACTCTCACTTCCCTCAACTCTCTAATAGGGAAAATAGATTCCATGGCCGGATTCGTCCCTTATGGCAGATGGATGAATCTCCCCTTCCATCACTTCAGGATCGACATTTGGGGACCCATTCCTCCCGTCATCAAAGGCCTCCAAACCAACCGACAACAAATTCCCTTGGGAAAGCCTGCTTTGGTGGACAACCTAAGCCAATCTTTCAAAACGGTCCTTCTGCACGAACCCATCCCGGACCTTCACCTTCTAACAATCGCATCCTTGGATGTATGGGGTGCCCACATCCAACATCACGAAACATCTGGGATCTGGCCTTCCAACACGAAAGGTCACATCAACATAACTGGAAATGACGGCCATTCTCAACACCCTCGTTCACTTTCTGCACCTTGTAGCAGGCAAAACAGTCCCTAAGTTAAGGTCGACAATACCACCACTATTGCTTGCATTCGGAAAGCAGGTGAAACCCCGACATTTATGTCAGATCACATCAGAGATTTTCAAGTTCTACCAATCCCTAAACATCACTCTTCAGCCTCTGCACATCCCAGGCAACCGGAATGTAATAGCAGACACCCTTTCTCACAACAAACCACCTTCCGAGGAAAGCACTCTTAAAGAAATCAGTCTGCGAATATCTCTTTATTCTATAGAGCAAGCCAATGATCGTTCTATTTGCAACGAGGCACAATGCCAGACTTCCCCAATTCATCAAGCCAGTCCCGGACGAACAAGCCTGCGCTGTGGATGCTCTAACCTACCCATGAAAGAACCTCTATGCCTACCTCTTCCCCTGTTCTAACTTCTTCCAACAGTCCTGCAGAAAATAGAACAAACTCAAGGCTTCTTCCTACTAATCGCATCGAACTGGCCGGCAGCTCCATGGTTTCCCCGGGCCTCCTCATAGATCAACCAAGAAGCCTTCCAGACCTTCCAGATCTGCGAACACAGCAAAAGGGAACCAAACTTCACCCGAACCCCAACATCTTACACCTGCACGGGTGGCTACTATCATCGGACTCATTAAAAAAGCAGGCATTTTTGAAGAGCAGGCTACTCTAATTGCCCGCAAGGCCTTCAGAGACTCCACTAACAAACTGTCATTGGAAAGGATATGTTTTCATTGGTGCAACCAAAGGAAGATTAATCCAGTCAATCCCCCTATTTCCGAACTGCTAGAACCGACCTCCTTAGGATGAACTCAAAGGCTCCACTATTCCCGTGTATCGCTTAACCTTAAACGCTAGTCTTCAAGGTGGCAGCTAACACTCATCTCCTCGAAGACTTTCGCATCTTTCCGGAATGGGACCTACCCCTGGTACTTCAATCCCATCAAGAAGGAACCATATGAGCCAATCCAATCCTGTCACCTCAATCTCCTAACAAGAAAGACAGCCTTCCTCACCTCCCTCGCCTCAAGCCTTCGATGCAGCGAAATGCAAGCCCGTTCAAGCGATCCCGCCTACTGCTTCTTCTTCGTGCAAATTTATCCATCTGAGACCTCGTCCGGACTTTCATGCCAAGACAAAGGCTCTCGGAACCTTCAAAGCCAATCCTTATTCCAGCACTTACAAACATTACTGGCGATGAACCTGAAAGAACGCCCCGTCCTGTCCGTGCCTTACGCTACTACATCAAGAGGACAGCCTATTTTGTATGCCTCAAAGGCAGACATAAACTCTTTTTGCCTTTCTCCAAAGGAACTAACATCACATCTGCAGCCATGGTTGCAAACTGGATCAAGAAGGCCATCTACAAAGCAGATTTTCTGTTTGTGTTTATTTTCAATAAAGTGCGAAGTTTTGTTAACTTTTGGGGGAGCCAGCTCGCAACCCAGGGTAACCCGTTATGTGGTACCTGCCACCATAACAACCACAACATCAGCTGTACTGACAACATCAGGATCACTGCACATGAACTCGGGGCACTTTCCAACTTCTTGGGCATTCCATAACCAAGTCTCCATTGCCGAAATACTTTAAGCCAAAATGTCTTCACAAGTCATTACTTCAGGGACATGACAAGACAGGAAGCACTTAATACAGAAACGAAGACCTCCAGATGACTGAAGCAAGGCCCCCAGCCCTTTGAAGACCTCCAGAAGATGGAAGCAAGATCTCTTCTCTAACAAAACGGCCCTTTTCAGGGCCACCACATTTTATGAAAGAGCCGATTTTCTGTTTATTCTCAATAAAGTGCAAAGTTTTGTTAACTTTTGGGGGAGCCAGCTCGCAACCCGGGGTAACCCGTCATTTGGTACCCGCCACCATTTATTGACTGGGCTAACTGTAAATGTAAGAAATTTACAGGTAATAGATATTTTTTGCGCCGACGACTAGAAACCCTAATTTTTCCCAGGTCAAAATGGGTTTCTATCGTCTTAACGAAAATATATACTACCTGTAAACCCACCCTACCTCACCTCCCCACTACGACATATCGAGAGGAAAAAAGATGGTGACCGCACCCGGGCCGAACACTCTTATAGGAGGGCTGCGCATGACGCATGTGCAGTGGGGTTGCTCAGCTAGCCAGATCTAGAGAGCGAAAAACCTCAAGACACAAAGGGAACACCCAAGAACTGAATGCAAGAAATTTACAGGTAGCTTATATTTTCGTTAAGACGATAAAAAACCTGGGGAAAATTGGGGGTTTTTTATGGCAACTTCTGGTAGACGCATGTGAATCGTTGGGTGTAGCTTGGAAAGTTGTACTGCATATGACTCGATTTAAAGCACCCAATTTTACTATCGTTTACAAATCCACTGGTTTTATGTATTGAATGTTCTGATGGTAAATAGTGCTGACCGAAGTTTCTTAATTGGTTTTGAATGCTAGATTACTTGGGTTTTTCATATACTCCATAATCAACTAAACCCCTGAAATTAAAATCTAATTGATGCCAATATTATGGACAAAGGCTTAAAAATAACTCCCAAGTGAATGTGTTGGCAGTAAAGCAAACACGAAGTTGGTTTCATTCATTCTAGTAGCTTTAAATTGTCCATAATACTACTGGCACGACCTTTCCTCTTTGGAGGTGTGGGTTGGTAGGGTTAAAAGGACCACCTTTCTAATTTCAAGCATCCTGCTCCAAATAGCTTTTGCGACATTAACATAGGTTAAAGTGAATGTAGCAATCAGTTTCTTACAATGGAAAAAATATGAAAGTGAATGTCTTTTGCTACATTTACACATGTCTAAACTAATGTTGTAAAACTGAGCCATCGAGGAAAGCAAACTGGGGGAATGTACTAATAATTAACTTGTACTAATAACATTATGTTGAAACTGATGGAGGCCATTATGGTCACTAATCATCACCGCTATCATAGGTCCTCACGGTATTCCTGCAGCTACCTTCTAATGTTGTATACTATTTTTGAAACTGCTAAATCTGAACTATCTTTGTCTTGTATGCTTAGATTTCAAAGGAAAAGAGAGAATTCATCCCAATATCTTCGCAAACTTTCGACAGTCTGGTTGTTTTGGAGTTGGGAGGGCTCAGAATGATTGTCTTGTCGGCGATTTAGTAGCCTGATGAAAAGTCGTTCTGAGCCCCTCCAATTTGTGACGTTATTGGGATGAATAATATCTTTTCCTTTGAAATCTAAGCGTACAAGCCGTAAAGAGGAATCAAAATTTTCAAATAAGTGCGATAGGACATTTTTTACATTTTTAAATCTGAACTATATGGATCACACTAAAGTGAATGTCAGAAAAAATTTAGTCAAAACAGTTTTGCTTTGGCCGTACTTCTTGGGAACAGTATAACAGGAAATGAGTTTGCAACTAGAAGGATGTGAGTGAAGAACAGGCTGCTGTAACATGTGGAGAACATTAGTCGATCATTGGTAGACGAGTTGGTTCCACCTCTAAAGTGCTGCCATTCCCTGGATATGCTCGTGTGCGCGTAGTCGTGCTGCCTCTTGAGTCGACTAAAGTCGGGTTTTGGTCTCTGCCCAGTTGCCATAGATCTGAAGGCCCCGGGTAACTGCTCCCCCTAGTCTTTACCGTCAACTTTCTGGTCTCTCTACTAGCAACCACTGACTCAAAATTTTAAAGCCCAGAACCAAACTGCTAGTGAGGCACCTATTAGCAGCTCCCAAACGGTACAATGAAAAAAATGAATATGCTGTAGCAGGCAACATCATTGCGTGTCATGGGAGGTGTTGAGCCCTCTTCATCACTCCAGGGTACACTTTTGATATCTCGTTGAAAGTATTTTTGTTTTTACTTAGTTGTCACACCTTAACAGTCACCTGTTCTAAATTTGAGGGAAAAGCTAAATGAATGTATGCAGAATCGTGTTAGGTGCCTTGCAATGCTCGACCTAGCTTTTATAATATGTGCTGTCTGAGAAGTCCCCAGATATCGTACTGAATTAGTCCAGGCAAGGTAGATATTGTTGATTTGTAGTGGGATGGCTTTCCTGTTGTTCTTGCCAAGCATCGCTCCACTGGACTTGGCTGCATTGAAAGTGAAGTCTATCCTTTCTTGTCAAACAAATTTGTCCAAGAGGACTGCAATGCTCGTCGAGTATGAGCGAGGAAAAGGTTATCTAGTGCAAAAGTCGGTTACATTCGCATTTATCCAATGGCCTATTGGCAGCCCTGCAGTGTAGAAAATGAAAATCACAATTTTTTGTCTGTCACTGTATGCCCTTCAGTTTTCATATATTTGTACACTGCTTGTATTGCTCTGGCTTTTAAAACTTAAAGTGAAAATCTTTATCCAGCAAAACGATGCCTCTCATTACCAGCAAACTTTTGGCAGTTTCTTCTTTCATTAAAGTCTTAGCAGAATGTGGGACTTCTTGTCAATGAAATTTAATTTTCTCCAGATGTTAAGAAAAAAATGAAAAATTGTTTTGTATGCTGTTCGAAAATATAAGTTACCTGTAGATTTTAGCATTCTTGTCCTACAGTTAATACGTGTTTCCCTAGAGATTGTTAGTTTAGAGCCGGCTAGCTTGGTAACTCGGTGTGCATGCGTGCCTCTTATAAAAACGCTGAGGCACGACATGGTCTTCTCTAGCGACTTCACT
>JAHWFP010169566.1:0-11715 GCA_023313725.1 Lithobius niger
TCACACAGTTGATAGATATGGCATTTTTTGATGTAATTAGAAAGGTCCCGTGCCATACCATACCACGAGTGGAGGGTTTTAACAGTGTTCTTCTGAAGGGTTTTCACAGTGTTCCCCATGCCAAAGTGTCCAGTAGCTTTGTCATAATGAATCAAAAAGGATGAGGCGATTCCTTTCTTCTTTTGGTACAAGGATGCAGAACTTTTACTCACAGATCTTATTCTTCAAACCAAGTCTCACAATTATTCCTAACAAAAGCATCAGTAGCTGCTCTTTTGGCATGCATGCCAAGCTTGGTGTTACGGAATCAAGCCCCATTCAAAAGAAAGCTTTTCACCACCTGGACAACAAGAGCCCTCTCTTGAGGCTCTAGAAGCCTCTTCGTTTCAAGGTCATTGGTGGAAACTATGGAGAACTGGCCATTGGACAGCACTTCCCATGTAGCACCACGACCGCTTGTTCAGGATGCTTCCGCTAACCACCCATTAACTTGTTCACATCTTGCGCTGTTACCCCTGTGACTTTGTAGAAATTGTCTTGTCAACAATGCAATTGTAATAAAAATGAAGTCCAAGTGTTGGGAATTCCCAGCTATATCTGTCGTGGCAAGAATGTCTGCTTAAACGACACATTGTTTCCTTCTGGACACTTGTTGAACTATTCTACTTTTGTCATCTACTCATTAATACCTGCTGCACTCGTTTTTGTTTGCTTTTATTTGTTGCTCTTTTTTCCCCACGCTTCTCTCTACCTCTTAACTGTAAAGACGACATCTCCTGTCGCCATCAGAATACCACTAACTAAGTACACAAAAAACAGGCAGCGTAAAAGCAACCCAAAGAGCCTAACTCAAGGGGGAAAGGGACAAAAAAAGAAAGAATTAATTTTTGTGGTAATCTAAGATATTGGGGAGTGTCATAACAAGGGCGTTTGGCGAGGCATATAACATTGTTAGATCCCAAAGAAAGAATTTTCAAAAGGGGCAAAATCCATGAGAGGAAACTTAAATACAGAGGAACAAAAAAGACTAAGTGAGGGAATGGAGAACAAATAAACAAATTTTTACGTATTTATGACAGTGGCATAGGAGGCGGAGGGGGGGGGGGAGGTAAAAAAGACGCCGTAATAGACAAAGATTCCCAGTATGTCTGCGTTTCTTAATTATAAGACTGTACTGAGAGTGCGGGGGGCAAGTTGTGGGGAACGGGTGGGAAACGGAAAATGGAGTGGTCGGGAGAGCGAGGGAGGAAGACACTGAACATTTATTAAAACGAATCCTAGACAATGCAAGCTTAATTAAAAACCTACAGGTACAGGCAGGCATAGGCTTGCTGATACGAAGGGGTCAACCAGAGGCTTCACTGCTGGGCTGTGAGTAAAATTAATGGAAAATGACTAAAGACTCAAGCAGTTTTTTCTATCAGTTCAGCATACCGGGTTCGATGCCTAACTTGAGGCGATGATAAGGCAGAACGACTGCAATGCTCTACGACTGAAGAAACTCATGTAGTTCACATCCTTTCGACAAAACAACAAAAGCAAATGGGAGACGAACAGTCAAGCAGCTATTTCACAATAAGTTTAGACTTTCAGACAATAATCAGGCTTAACGCAACGTTAAACAATTAGGCTGAAAATAAACAGAGCCGGTTAAATTATCACAGTTCGAATTGCAGAAAAATGGTAAAAGTCTTGCCCTATACAAATAACGAGTCTACCTCTTGACAGAAGAAGTGGAAAATTGCAAAGAACGTATCGCTAACTATTTCCACACTAAACGTCTTACTCCAGCTTGGACATAAAACCACGTCTAGCTTGACATCAGGCCAGCACAAACTGAACCTAAACTACAGGACGGCAGTCGGCTACAAGACGCCAGGATACCACTCACACCCTGATTCACACCCATAGCAACAACCTTGAACCACGGGAAACCCCTTCTTGCAACGGCGAGAGTAAAATATGGTTTAAATGTGGGGTTTGTTGATACGTGTGACTGCTCCCCCAGTGCCAACGCCACAGTTAGGGGACTTGCACACACATCTGTCGTGGTGCTAGTCAAGGGGTTGCGGGAATTCCAAATTAACCTAAATTGATGGAACAAGGCTAGTGGTCGTGGTTCAATCATGGTTCAATGGTTCAGGATCGCCCGACGTTCAAGGGTGACACTAACCTTGGCGTAGGGCCTTAAATGGAATGTCCACTTGCATTAGGCTTACTTGGGGCAAGTTGAATTGGTTACTTTAGGGTTATTTCATGTTTTGACAGCTGGACTAAGTAGCTACGGGGTTGCATTGCTGAACTAACAACAGGGTTGGTCAGGTTTGAGTTTAAGTTCGGGAATTGGGAAAATTGGAAAATAATTGTAATTTAACGGCCGAAATTATACCTTTGGATCTGGGATGGCTGAAGGGCAGAGGCGGATGAATTCTGGGTTAACACGTAATTGTTGGGAGCACCAGGCAGAAGACCAAGCGAGTTGAGCCATTACAATTGATGTCAAACATTAAGTACAGGCAATTCATACACTACATATTATTACAATAATTGATCACATAGCATCATCTGAACTAACAACGAACATAAAATTCGAAGTGACAATGGGTCGTTAGTCGTTACAATATGACGTCATGTGGACCTTGGGCTTGGTAGATTTCACAAATGACGTCATCAAAGCAACTTCGCTGGGGTGGCTTAATTTCAGAGTTTGATAACCGAAATTAAACTTGCTACATAAGTTGTAGATATACAATTTAAACTATACAAAATGAAGACGCAAAACAAACAGCAAATAAAGTAAGTTACGTATAGATGAATGAAATAAAGGACATTCCTCCCATCTCCATTTTTCTCGATCCTCCACATCAAGTATGGCCCCAAAGGTCTATTTACTTACCGCTAGTCAGTCCCTTGGTAAAAATCCGTTTTAAAATGTGGCATCTAGGAGATTTTCTGTTGAATAATTGTTAACTATGTCTACTGTGGGACGCACGTATATGATCCTTTGCGTGCTTACAATAACCATCTGTGTGTGTGCGTGTACTAATTTGCGAATAATTACCATGAGATCAAAAAGACTAATGCGGCAAAAATTAAAATTTATTATTCCGATAGATCGCCGAAGCAAAATTATAAGACACTATCCTAGAAAATTATATTTTGTGATGGTAAAATACGAGAATCATTCCGGTTTGTGACGACACAATTAATGCGTTCATGCTGATTCGTCTATAAGGCACAATGCCGACTGAGATAATAAACGGGACAGAAAGCCAATTGGGCTCGATAAGTGTTAAATAAATAGCGATGCAAACCTATTTACGTTGGACTTTAAAAAAATAATAAATAAAAATAAAAAATAAAAACTTAAAAAAGGCCATGTCAGTATGGCTGAGTGGTAGGACTCCGACCTTTGGTTTCAAAGGTCGTGGATTCGATTCCCCACTCAGGCAGTCTGACATTTAAGTCCAAAAGGCAACGTAAATAGGTTTGCATCCGTATTTATTTAAACTGAGACAATAGCTGAATTCTTCGCTGCGAGAACACAGCTACTATCTCAATTGACCTTGGCAGTGGTATATGCACGGATGACGAACATCGCATGGCTGTTATAAGGCAGGCGGAATGTTATAAGGCAGGCCGGGTCTACCTTTAACTAAAATACGGCAATATAACTAAACGTAAAGTATATAATAATCAAGACAACAGCCATAACCAAGACCAATTGAGAGCAAAGCCTTCCAGGAACTGAAAGGTGAGTAACTTTAAGCTAGCAGGCGAAACGTACCCATGTAAATATAAATCTAAGTTTCATTAGCAGACCTCGCACACACCACCCCCACCCCCGCGTGCAGAGGTGGAACAGGAGTAGAGTACACATAACCCAATGCCACCCTAAGACAAACATTAACCTCATCTGGATTCCCTAGATCCAGCTAGGATCCAGGCCTGAATCCACCTCCACCTGGATTGCGTAGATCCAGGCCTGTATTGCATGGATTGCAGCTGGGGCAACACATAGAAACGGAAGATGATATCGAAACTTTACTTGAAGCACAGCGTTGAAGACTTAATGGTGCAATGACGTATTACATGAGGCATCCCTGTCAATAAGTCAGAGATGGATCTTGAAACCAGACTGAAATTGCTTGCGCACCTTCCTGGTCTCAACCATCCAGGAGAGCTGACAATCCAGCTTCACCACACCCCACCACACACTGACCCCTGATTTCCAGGCTCACCGCTGACGTTGCATGCAGCACAAACAGGACAGCCTGTGATTTGTCTGGCAACAAACTCATACCGCACAGTTCTAGCCAAGCCTCAACTGTGAAAACTGTAGCCCGAACAGCATCAACTGGCACCTCAAAAGATCTTCCCACAAACCGGATCGCCATATTATCAGCCTGCGCTGCGACATCAACCTCTTGAGAAATACTGAACAGAAGAGAATTGAAAAGACCACATGCAGAATTGGACTCATACAGCCACATTGGGGAGGTCCCTGCCTATGGTGCTTTGGTATGACTGTTAACAAACCAACAATCGTACAGTAGAGCACAGAACACAGACACTAACTTAACATGCACACCTAAGCCTTTAAGGTCAACCCAAACCCAATGCAGAAGTATAGTGTCGTGGGCTGCCTTAATATCTACGAAAATCACCAAGACAACCATGCTGGTAACCCATGCCTCGCGTACCCCTGACTCTAGAAGGAGGATGGCATCTTGTGCCCCCTTTATCTCCGGAAGCCGCATTGACCAGGATGCAAAACGTTGGAGGCCTCCAGGACCTCCACCCCAGAACAGACTTTATTAAAGGAAGCCAACAGAGATTGTCCATACCCTCAATCAGGCCTCGTAAATCAGCATATCTGATCCAGTCAGCACCAACGGATCCGTCCGAGGATTTGGACAGTACCATTAGCCTCCAAGGCACTAGCCACTTGGGGACCTACATGAACAGAAAAAAAATATTCGTTAAATGCCTCTGCCAGATCTCTAGCCCTTAGGATCTTTTCACCATCAGAGTCCAGTACCCACGCAACATCAGAGGCCCTGGCACCAGGATCATTCAATTGACAGTCCTTAGAAATTGGCATAGCCCTTGAAATCCAGTGGCAAAGGCAACTTGCAAAGGAACGTTTAACTGCTTTCACTTTAAGCTATTCTCAGTAAGCACACCCACAAAGAAGCATCCGCGTTCATCTGGCGGCCACCTCCTAAAGAGGCAAAAGGCACGCCGCCTATCACAAACACCTACCCTGTACTGAGCAGTTCACCAGGGGGGAGGAGTCCTAGTAAGTCTCGCACTCGTCTTCTTATGCTGCCGTGGCTGAGCTAGGCAACAAGAAGTCAACACAGAGCAATAACCTGGCTCCACAACCAGCATCCACAGAAGGATAGTGCTGTCTGGGGTGAGCTGTGGCGTTTCCCAGGAGGGCTAGGTGCTGGATACCATGATGGAAAAGTGGTGACTCCCTCTAAGATCATCTGCAATGACCATGCACAAAGAGCTTGAGAGACTTGAAAACAGCTCGCCAAGTCCAGCACTGACTCCTGAAATACACTCTCTGTAGTGTCTGAAGAATGAGAGAGCACCTTTATTAAGAATGGCTTCTTCATGGTTAACAAGTAAGGCTGCAATGACAGATTGGTTATGATTTAGCCCTGCCGAGTCCCAGACTGGATGGTGGGCATTCAAGTCACCATATAGGACCAACGATTGTGATGGAGCCGAGCCAGTGATCCCACACTCACCAGCATAAAAGAACAACACAGAAACCCAGGAGCTAAGCCACCAGACCTGAAGAACAATGCTTTCCACGCCAAGGCGGGTAGGAAGTGAAGGACCCGATAAGGTATAGGATCACGAACTGCAGCCAAGGCCCTACCAACTTGGATGGCCCAAGTACACATAAAAGTACAGAAGGCAAACACACTGACCATGGAGCCAACGAGTCTAGAAAAGGCCAAGAACATAAACACAAGTCACTAAACTATCAAGTTCAACCTGGCCAGTGCCACAACCTCTCTTGTTCCATGCTTCCAGACTGTACGAGAAAGTCGCCATCAAGATATATGTTTGAGTACACCACTCCACCTCACCAACTTAAAGACCAGACACAGAACCGCCAACTGAGTTAACCTCCCCACCTTCAGTAGTATCCACATTACTGTGTAAAGAAGCACCAAGGTCACCAACATCATTGGGGTCTCCAAAAGCACTGGGGTCACCAATAACACTGGGGATGACCAATAGCACTAGTTAACACTGTGGTCAGTACTGGGACAACTGGCCACACTTTGAACACTAGGGACACCTGGTGCACTGGACGCATAAGGAGTATTGTAAATACTGATTTCTGACTCCACACAGGCCCCCTCCCTCCAGTCCACCACAGACTCCAAACTAGCAGTGCAGTCTGAACCATCTTAACCAAATACTGCAAGCAATCTTTTACCGAGACTTACACGATGACTTGATCAACTTCGCCCCAGGAACTGCAGCCGGACAGCTGCATTTATGCTTCCACACCCTCCATCTACACGGACTTTTGCAGGGTTCCCATGCACTAACTCGCCACTCTCCACAGATGCCACACGAGTCCATCAGTGCTGCCAAAAAAGGGGGGGGGGGGGGAGAGGGACAGTGCTTGAGTGTGGATCTTATACCACCACGTGTGCTTCCAAAAAGAAGACTTTGAACCAATATCGGACTTTAACGGAGACTTTGAACCAATATCATGTTGACCCACATCCGCAAAACGACACTAGCTGTTTTAAGACGGAAATTTGTACAACGCTTACACGGGAGTCTGATGCATTACCGCCTAATGCACCCATGGAGAAACTTGCGGTGGGGGCGGTAGGGGGGGGGGTAATTGGTGATGGCGACTAGTGCGTTAAAGTCCTTCATGACCAACAGGTCCCCGTCACAAATCATGAACCGTAACAATCTGTCGCAATTCCCAATATTTACCTTCCACCTGGTCTAGCTGTGCCGAAATCCCTACACAATTTATTTTTCCTTCTGAACTTCCAACACAGAACCGTAGCTTGCGAAAGCACGAGCCACTTCCTGGTCTGGCACTACATGTAGCAGGCAGTGAACACAACACAGTACTATTTGGGCACAAGGATCACTAACTCGCACTTGTGTCCATTTACTCGCACAGCACACAGAGAGGAGTGCTTCCCGAGAAATTATTTCAAAAATATTATTGGCCCTCACAAAAAAAAAAGAACATCCAACAAGGCGTTTTATCTTTTAAGGCTTCACGACAATGTTCTCGAGACAACGCGGCCTTTAGAAGGGCATAGGGCCACAACAGACAGATACTGTGTTGCCATCAACTAATAGACGTGGGATACAGCATGGAGGGACCATGGACGTAAATATCTTTATAATAATATCGGAGACCGGCTAAAAGGAAAAGGAAAGCCTAAAGAAAGCCTAAAGGAAAACTACTTCTACCCTCCTCGCGCCCGCATTGAAAATGCACTCTCCCACTCTACGTGCAACCAAAAAGGAGTCAGGCATGAGTGGACGATCAATCTGACAAGTCTTCGGAAGAGTGCCGGGAAACTGTCCCGGGAAATGTGTCCCGGGAAATGTGACCGGCCCCGTGCAAGGCACAGGCTTCCTCTAGTGTATTACTTATACTCATTTTTCTTTAAAAACCAAATTTAGCAGAGAATGGACATACACGTGATACACGTGACAGACCGTACAATAAAGTGACAATAAAAATGAAGCAAATAAAGCCAATAAATTAATTGAACACATAAAGGGCTATTTTTAGGGAAAAAAAACAGTAGACCTCGTATCCCCATGGAATTCAGAGTGTAAAGGAACGTAAATAAAAAAAAACTAATTAGAGTGACTGTAATTTGAACTCCAATTCCAGGTAAACAAGGATTGTGATATACCATCCTCCATGTACACGCATACAATTATGTACATTGTACATCACTAAGCAAACAAATAAAACTGTAGGATATTTCGCACATTTAAAATACAAACAAAAAATAAAAACATACATGCACAAATACTATAACTTAAACTCACTAACACTTACACGACAAACGCCGTAAACAACAAAACACCCACAAAACTGAAAAATTAAAAGTATACGTATGAAATGAATATAATTATAATAATCACTAACACGAAATAGAATTAAAACAAAAACCGACGAACACAAACACACACATTTCAAATACAAATTGCGTTCAGTTTCTGACATTACTATTGAGCAAAAACAATCCTTGTGCCCTGGAATTGGAAGTTCAAATTTTACTTCGTTTCGTTCGCATGAACTCTAATCCGTTTTTCATTCTTGTATACCTTCACGAAGCTGTGAGTTCCACGAGGATACGAGCTCTAATGTTTTTTTTTTTTTCTGTTCATGATAACGAAAGTTCGGTCAGGTTGAAATATGACCCCCATCCACAATAAACAGTTTTCGACTTGTTAACACTTTTTTTCATCTTTTTCTAAAGTTGGAATAATAATTGGATCCACTAATTTTTCGAAAGTTTGCTAATGCAGTATTTAGATTATCAATAAATACGTTTCGCAAGCACGAACGAAAAATTCATGGTCAGTCAGAGAACTAATCTCACACTTTTACAGTTCGTGTTTTGTCCTGGTGTCGGTTTCGATAAAAAAAAAGTTAAAAGTTTTCATGTTCATATTGTAGTTTAACCCCATCTAGCGGCGGAAATATCAACCAATAAAAAAAATTAGTTTGTCATTCTAGTTAGACGAATTAAAGCTTCAGAAACATTCACAGCAGACCCGTTGCCAATTATTGAACTACGAATAAAGTTTTCAAAAATACTGAAAACCGTGTTTAATGTATTTGGATTCAGCCAAATATCCCCGCAGTTTTACTGAGAAACACGTAATATTGGTTTTGTTAACCCTGTAGGCTACACAATAATAACAATTTTACCAGAAGTGTTTAAGTATATTATTTAGCAGTTGCGGCCCGTGGTCATCAGATGAATTGCGCAAAACGTTGTCAGCTGTCACGCTAAAAAAAACCGCTGCTACGCCCTTATTCCGGACAGCATGGCAGGTAGGCACTGGCGCTTCGTTGAGGATTATTTCGTTTCCGTGTCCCTAGAGGCCGCGACGAGCGGCTTCTCTGCTGTCTCCACGAGCATACAGTGAAGGATCGGGCGGGGTGTTTGTTGCGCCATGGACAGTGCAGAGTTTGAGAAAGTATCTTTACAGTCGTATTGAAGAGCTAGCGGCAGGTTTGGTGTGGAAATATTGCGGTGATCAGGTTTATTATTGTTATGTCCATGCGCCGTCATATTAAGTTCCTTTGAAAACCTTTTGGTGTGGTTATGTTTAGCGAACACATATGATGGCAGTCTGATGGCAGTATGATGAAGAGTTTGTTTGAGTTTGAGTTTGAGTTTGAGTTTATTTCAATGTAATATACAAAAGTCAGTCACGAGAGTGACATCCCAGACACCACAAGCGCCAGATGCCCGCGTGTGATTCAGAGGTAAACTTTAATGCAAAACGAAATACAAAAAAAAAAAAAAACCATAAGAAATTCTAACATTCAAAAGCTAGAATTACTTGTGACAAATTATTTAAAACAAGCGGCTACAGCGACTACCAGTCGCATCCGGTATTCTGTACAGTTCTGCCACTACCAATGGTGACGCACACTTCTCTATCACGCATTGAGAATATTATACAGGGTGGTCATAAAGTCTTTACCTGATTACAAAAATGTATTAAACAAAAACTATGCTAGATACAAACATACGGTTTTCGACAAAACGCAGCTTAACTCATTAAGTTTTTTTCCACTAGGTTCGGTGGACGCTACAATCGACTCTAGGTCAGGGTGGTGCTGCAATCGCCAAAAAGAAAATGGCGTCATTGCAGGAGAAATCTAACTTCGGGAAGCCTTCCCGTTATCTCGGTATCGATGAATAATCACCCTATGGGATTTAACATGGGAATGAAATGAGCGGTAGCTAGCTAGTAGTAACACTTTATTAACGTTATTGAGGGTCAGATTTTGTATTGGGAGCAGCTTAGCTGGAATTCCTACACGAGTTAATTTTTGTCAGGTGGGTCATTGCTCACGATTTCAACATAATTTAAGCTTTTGTACCGCATTATTATTTTTCCGCAAGTACCTGAAATGTGCCCAACTATGCTTCAAGATACATTCACACGAAACTGACGCTATGGCGTCGCGCTACAATGGTTTACAACCTCGACAATTGAATTGATGTGATGTTTGTTGTGATGATTGTTGCCTTATTTGGATATTAACAAGAAAAATCATTGAATTATTAGTGTAAAAATGAATGTGAATTGTAGTGAAAACATGTGCTGTCATTGTTGTGATGTGATGATGACCGGGTGCGGTTAACGCTCGCTAAAACCCTTTGACCCTTTGATTTTTATGATCGTTAAGACTGATGACTTAAGAAACTCACATCAGCTTTTTAATTAAGGCTTCGAGGGTTACACTAATACTATAACTATTTGAAATAAACTTATTATTATTATTTCTATTATTATTATTTATTATTATTATTATATGATATTATATCCGTAAGGTCCCTAATTCAAGGAAAAAAAGTGACGTTGGAGTGTGTAACTTTGAAATGCAGATGCTTTGCTCCAACTCTCTTTAGTTGTTTTGGATAAAACCGATCAAAATCTTTATTTTTCACCTTTGGATAGCCCACCTTTTAACATTTGCTGCCTTCGGCAGGGAAACTTTCTCCTCCCCCCCCCTCCTCTTTCTCACTGTAGTGATCGTTTAACAAGGTCCAAAAAGGTTGTCTTACGACCAAATCATCTCAACAGATGACTATCGGCCTGTATTTTATAACTCAAAGTTGCGCTGTTAGTTTCTGAGCGGATTTCTCCATTAAGAAAAACAAACTGCGTTTTAAGGTGACCACAGATTTAAAAAAAAATATATATATTTTTTTAATATTACAAAATAAGTTCACAACACGAGTGATTCAGATTATTTGAAATCGAGCAAAACAAAAAGCTTAAAATTGAAAACAGGTAAATTTTCGACCTCAACCGTTTATTTTTTGGTGGCATAAACCAGGATACTCCCTGTTTTATGATAATATAAAACCACCCCGACTGGTTTCCGAAATAGTACCTTGACACGCGCATGGATATTCGTGGCAGGTAATGCCGTCTATTAACAATTAATTGGACTATTGGTTTGTGTTGCAGGCAAAAGGTCATTTTGATAAACACCCTGGTGAGTTTCCCTGCTTTCCGGAATTGTAAAATCTGTTCATTTAAAGAGCAAGTAAGATTATTTATACTTTTATATTAATAATAATAAACAAACATCAGCCAAAATCATTAGTATAACAGCCCTATTTAAACAAAAACGAGCAGACTATGAAACTTCCATTTTGAAACTTGCAACTAAATGCCATTAATAAAACCAACTGTGTCAATCTTGGGCTACGTCGAGTTTCGCATAACTACCGGTTTTTTTATGCGAAACGGTAGTGTTCATTTTTGCATAAACCACTCCAATGGCTTCTCTTATGCATATTCCCCGGTTGGCGTAAGTGGGCACTTTATCTGGTCTTGAATGGAGTTCGTCACAACTAAACGTGGAGGAACGAAAGTGGACATATAGGGCAGTGACACAACGTAGCATTATTGTGTATAACCACAGCCACCTAC
>JAHWFP010169570.1:10951-41894 GCA_023313725.1 Lithobius niger
AAAAAGTTTCTGCCCCTGACCTGCTGCCTATGCTTGCACACAGGAGTTGTCGTCATTCATTACAGCCTAAAAGTCCAAAATGTACAATTAAGTCAACCCTCAATCGTCAATGGCCAGCTGGCCTGTTTATGTAATTCTAAACTGAACTCGGTTTAATTTCATATGGAAAAAAAATATCTAAAAAAAAACATGATTTAGTCACAATAAAATTTTTACGAATAAAATATCATAAAATATGAATAAAAAAATCACTAAAATTTGCTTGACAATTTGTTGCTTCAGTGTTCACTGGAGGCTAGAAACAGGCACAAAAATAGCGTAAAATGTTCAGCTTCCGGGGCTCCGCCCCGCACCCCGCTGGGGGAGCTTGCAGCGCTCCCCCAGACCCCCTAGCTGAGCTTGGCAGACCCCTCAAAAGTACTTTACTAGCAGCACTAATGGCATTCTTTAAACCAGTTGGCAAAATCATAAAATGAGTTGGCAAAATGACAGTCACTCCCCCCCCCAACCAAGTACCCTTCGCTACGGCCCTGCGTGTCTCTCTACTAGACTGGTATGTGTCCCGTGCCGAAAAGCTAGTATGTTGTAGTCTTTCCTTGAACTACTTAGCGCTCTTGTGACATCATGGTTTGTGCCGTTTCCTCTCCAGCTGCTGCGACACCCGCGTGACTGAAATTTTACATTTGAGCAAGACTGATGGTGTGCGTAACAATTCGACAAAGCGCATCCGATAGTAGGCTAAACCGTTACTTCTCATGTATTCTTTGTATCCCGTAGGTCTGACTTCAAATCATAGTCGAACGAGGGGGCGGACAGGCATTCAGATGGATAAACACGCATCCAAACTTACACAGACATTTGAAGATAGGGAGTGGATAGGATGGAGAGCCCGAGGAGGAGGCCGGAGGGGTGGCTGGCGAATGGGGGGGGGGGGGGGGGGGGGGGGGGGGGGGGTTGTTTGAACGAAAACCCTACAGGCAAAAAAGCGCTCAAGAGGAAAATTGCGCCTTGGAATCCAAACTTGAATTCCCTCAAGGTGAAATTTTGTCTAAAAGATAAAAGCTCCCAAAAAAACACCAGTCTTGCAACTAGTGATAATCCTGCGCAGAAAGAGATTACAATTGAATGCAAAAAGCGGTCTTCGTGACTGTTGGATGGGCGAATGGCGAAGTATGACTGAGCTTTATTTTGCAAACCTCCACATTGTTGTTTGTGCATGAGGCTTAAAAGATCATTGAGTACGAAAGAGGACATTAGAAGTTGGGTCCACTTTCGTAAAAAAAAAAAGTTCCATCTAGGGTGGTCTGAAATCATGGCTTCACTACCTGTGGTTGCCGAACAGTCAAAAATTCCATTCACAAACGTTTCAGTAAGTATCAAGCGGTCATGAATGAAATGATCTCGATCAAGGTCACAGGTTCTTTTAATCCTTAAAAGTTAAAAAATATTCAAGATGCGGCAGTTGCATGTCGTGGCTTTGTGCGGAAACTGGAAAATAGTGGAATATTCTAGCCAAATTAATTGTTTTTACTGGAAAATCCTGGAATCCTAGTGTAATATTGCTTTCAGAACTGCTTTAAAAAAAATAGGATATTATGTCATAAAATTTATTTTCATGACCAAATCGTGACCGAATACAATTTGTATTTTTTTCTGTAGTAGTTTTAATACCGTAGTAGTTGCAGGGTATAAACCTGAAATTTGACGAAATGAGTGGACCTGAAATTTGGAACCACTGACCAGTCCGGTACTGGAAAATGCTCGCCAAATAGTATGGAAAATACCTGGAAGACTAACATCCTTTCGTGTAGGAACCCTGGTTGTTTCCTCGTTCATTTTCTTTTGGAAACTAACTCAATCCTGGCAGGCCAGTTGCAAATAATTTTGAACCGGATTTATTTTGTATAGGCCAGCCTTTACAGGTTGTTGTCAGCACAACATCTGGTTTGTCGTCGAGCATGTCATGTTGTGATTGTATCGAGAGAAAACCTGTGAAGGACCCACGTGAAAATAAACAAGAGTCGAAATTAAAATGGAAAGAAAATTAGTGCTCCTGGTGCAGAGGAATATACCTATTTAGATTCACTAAAGCAATGCAAACCTGTCTAGATTCTTGCTGATAAAGAAACTATAACAACGACACCGTTCTACTACAGTGGCATAGAGTCAGATTGGCAGGTGCCAGGGGCCCACCTGCGTTGGGGGCCCCTGCTCACCCACCAAATGCAAGCAAACTAAAAGTAAAGCTTTAAAACCATTGCTGAATATATTGGGTCCAGAATTAAGGATTTTGCATAATTTCAATGTGTATTTTCAAAAAATTTCTCAAACTTCTGGGGGGGCACCCCCCTCTGGCCCGCACTATTATCAATGTCCTCCCGCACAGGGCACACCTGTATTATTATGCCAGGGGCCCACCCTCACGCCACTGTTCTAATCCCCCGTCCGGTAATTTGTGGGTTGATTTAAGTTTCGTCGAATTACGGGACTAAAGATTCATAGTTTTGAAGGCTTTCCAAGTACTCAACTGCACCTGCGAGATTCATCTTGTCACACCCAGCGAACGAGTGTCATTCATAAACGATATTTCTATGCGAAAGCCATCGTCACTCACCTGTCATAACCCTTTTCTCCCAGCACATTGTTAAACCTGATGAAAAAAAAATACTATATTTATAGTCCGTTCAACTTCAAGTCGAGGATGAAGTCGGTACACAACTCAAACTAAAACCAGTTTTTTTTGTCCAACGTTACTTTTTTTTGTACATGTTTGTGTGCATGTATGGAATGTTTTGTGGCAAGTCTAGATGCACCCAAGCTTCGTTACGATCTGTCTCCCGCTAGATGGCAGTCGCCAGTTCGTTCCACCGTATGTCGCCTCTTTTTGATGTTGTTTGTTGTCATAACTCTTGAGTGAAAACGGACCTCCTCGTCGTCCATATGCAGAAATGGCCTCTGGCTCATAACGACAGTCTAAAGCCATAAAGTTTTATCGAGGAGACGCCGCCTTCGGCCATAAGAAGAAGGGAACAGAGTCTTGGTCTCTACGGAGGAAGGCCTTAGTGCATCTAGACTTGCCGGTTGGTATACCTCGCTCTTCTTGAAGCAGCTCGTGTCAAAGAAGAGAATGGTGATGTGTCTTTCTCTTCAACAAAGGTCTTCGACTTTTCTTCTTTCATACCTAACCATTTTGGATTCAGGCGAACGACAATACGGTCACCTTGACTCCTATTGGAGACTCCGGTCGAGGACGCCGAATTGTTATGGTAAATTGTTGCGTGGGTCTCCCTGCACGTCTGGAACGAAGATGCGGTAACAAAGAGCCGAAGAGTCCAGTCTAATGTGACCCCTGATCCTCTTCTTGTTGGCGGGGAAAGGCATTCGAGGATCGTGTTATTACGTGTTGCGACCCTGATCCCATCTTCTTGTTGTATACAATAGTCCGAATGTAACGAATGCAAAGCAGTTATCATTGTCTTTCATGCGTATGGTCTTTCCGAGGATGGTAGTATACGGAATGAAAGAACGGATGTGTGTATTCAGAATGTAGTGTATACCAGTAGCTGTAAAGATACGAGACGGCAATATATTAGGAAATAAAATAGTTGGAACAACAGAGTAGGCTACCTAATTTTAGCATTGTCAACAAAGTCAGCAATGTCTACTTTTAAATGCCCCTTCAATGAAAATGAAAGAATACATTAAAATGAGATTATTCGTATTCTTTTTCAGGACAACGCAAAACAACTAGAAGAAAATTAAATCGGATCAAAACATCTTTGACTGCTATAGTTTCAGGAACTACACGATTATTGTAAAAAAAATATTACTGAATGGAAAAGATTTAGTCAAATAAAAGGATGAACAGTCAGATATCTGAATCAGTTAAACATCTAGTACCACTGTGGCAAAACAATTTTAGCAAAATGTCTCTATATTCTTAACACCTTTAACCAACTACCATGGTACTGTCATAATATTCCGTCACTTAGACAATTAAAATAAATATAAAAACTTACCTATTAAACAAATAACTAATAAGTGATTTGGTATAGAAATTTTTTTATTTGGTTTTGTTGGAGCAGGCAACTTTGTGTCTTTTTATCGATTAGTGTCGTGTTCTTACTCTTTAAAATTGCGCAAAAATGTGTTGCCACCATATACAAGCTAGTGCACTTGTGTTACATGCTATCCGATTACTTGAACAGATAACAACAAAAACAGACACACGCTAGAGTGCCGCCGCCAAGTGGAAAGGTGGCCACTAGCAGACTATGTCTTTAACTGTAACGATCTTATACCCGATTTCAGCCTACTGGTGTAAATTCCCCATGCGGTAGAAATGTTAGAAAATCGCTGGAATCAGGTGTCTTGGGTTCAGTAACGAAGAAAACTTCAACATTAAACTGTGGGAATGTATCCTTTATGGAGAAAAAGTACCCTCAATAACGTTGATTTGTGTTACTGGTTACTAGCTAAGGCCAGGGCTCCCATGTTAAATCTCATAGGGTATGAAGACACGACTGCAGCTCGTTAGGGAAAGTTCACATATGTCAATTTTGGCACACATGTAAAGAGTAGTACGGGGAAGTGCCTTTTCTCAAATGGGGTTTGCAGTTAGAAGCACGTGCTCTGAAATGGCGCGTAAATGCAAAATTTTTGTTGTAACCATTGTTTGTATTGTCATCCAACGTCTATTATAACATGCTTAAGTGTTGTATGCGCACATGTTTCAGTACTTAATTGTCAGAATACATTGTTGCTGCAAAGAGGCGTTAATTTGTGGATCAGGGCGTAAGGCTTTGGGCCAAGGCCAGGAATAAATTATCGTTATCCGGAAGTGTCGTTGTATTGTTGTCATGGAATGTTGCTGTAATATGGTAAACAGTGCGTACGGCTTCGGGCCATGGCTCTGCATCTAATAAACGGCTCACAAAACAACAATTCCCACTAAGAGACTGGGAGTCTTTCATTGCAAGAACAGTTGGAAACAAAATACAATTCGTAAAGACAGGGTCCAATTAAGTAGGAAGAAGTATGTCTTAGTTATGTACCGAGTTTGCTGGTTACGCTGGACACATACTAGTGTGATGCTGCCAAGTAGACGATTGGCCAAGTACATGAGATTAGTTGTGACTGAGTGTACATCCAGTTTCATTGCATGATTAACATAAACCTCGGGAGGGGCAACTGAAGGGGGATGCGCTGATTGAGTGAGCGAAGCGAACGAAAATCAGCGTTTGTTAGCTAGTGCACTCAAAAATGGGATTAAATAAACTTAAGCTTGTGAAACATGGGCATACAATAAACTAAACCGTTTCAATTTGGCTGACCTAACGGCTAATTGGGCAATGGCAAATGTGAAAATTATGAATGAGAAAATTTAAAGTCATAAAATTTCTCCGGACAAAAAAGGTTGAGGTGACGATTAGACCGTGTGATCGTTTGTACATTCACAGTCCCATGAAAGTTGTGATATCCACCCAAAACTGATATAAGAGAAGCCGCCAAGTTTCCAAAAAAGGATCGGCCTTTGAAAGTAGTGATATCATTCAACCAGGGAAAGGCCGCCAAGGTTAATCCTATTAGCCAAGTTAATCACACCGAATAATACTTTGGATGTTAAAAGAAAACTTGAAGATTGCTACCGTTAGTAGCAGTGTTCTAGTTTTCATTTAACTTTCGACGTATTAGTATTGCTATTAACTTGGCTAATAGGATTAACCTTGGTGGCCTTTCCCTGGGTGAAAGATATCACTGGCGGAAACTTGGAAACTTGGCGGCTTCTCTTACACCAGTTTTGGTTTTAGGTGGATATTCACTGGTCCGTCACCATAAGCGAAAAATCAACTTGTAAAGAAATAAGACTCGAAGTGAGTTTGAAACTATCAACAATGAGAACAACATTCCAAAAATTTATTAAACTGGAGGGTCATCGTCAAATTTACGGCTGCTTGCAATGGTGCTATTTGAATCGTCTGGCTAGGAGGGAAATATAAGGCTTGGGGTTTGATTCGGGTGGGTAGCCACAGTAATAGCTAAGCCTTATCACTGCGATTGCCGTGGATTCCTCCCCCCCCCCCCTTCCTTAACACTCCAGCCCCACTACCACACCTCTTTTCACAGCGGGATAGTAAATGAAGCTTAATACGTGATTTATACGTATTTTCCGTTAAATTAGTATCCCAAACAAATTCTTCACTGCCCTGTTCATCCTAGTTCATTTCATTACGATAAAGTAAAGACTTTCCTATTTTCTACTGGAGGGGGGGGGGGGGATGGGGGTTGAGAGGCCGAAATTGCTGGGAAGCTTTGCCCCCTTCTCGTTGCTCTTTGTATCAAGGAAATAGTTGTAGAAATTTTGTACAAACTTTGCAGAAACTTTGTCTTAAATTTGTAGAAATCTCTTTGGAAGATTGGTCGTGCATTTTCGCAAGAGGTGCGCAAGTTGACGTTTATGTTTACGTAAATTTTTTCCTTTGGCGATGGTTGCTTTGGCTGCTGTATGAGACAGTTTGTTCCGTGTGGCACAGTGCCCGGTTGGCTTGCTCCAATAAACATCAACACGTCCTTAAATTAAGTCGAAACGTTGAGTTTCTCGGTGGTCTGTATTTCTTTTTAAGGCTGTAAGTTTTGCCAAGAATATTTTCACTGACCTACAACGAAAGTTGGAGGGTAACTTCCAATGTCGATGACTCTTCTAACGAAACTTTTTTTTCGGTTTAACCCCTTGACTACCAGCACGTGCGTGTCGGCAGTGCACGAAAGAAACTATGACTAAACGCGATATGCGAGCTTTGTAGAGGATTCCTGGGAACCCAACCAAGTAGCAATCGAGCGGTCAAGGCCTTCGCCGGAACAACCCAAAAGGACGACGAAAAGACTATTGAATTTAAAATAATAATGTCCTGCATATAATCTGGAGAGCTCTTCTGCAATAGAAAATAAGAAGATTTAGTTAGGATTATTCGATCGGGTAAAATAAACTGGTGGTTTCATCATGGTGGCATTTCCCTCAAAAGAGTTAAATAAATACAGATGCAAATGTATTTACGTTGCCTTTTGGACTTATATGTCAGACTGCTTCAGCGCGGAATCGAACCCACAACCTTTGAAACCAATTGCCGAGGTCCTACCGCTGAGCCATTAAACACGACCTAAAGGAAACGTCCGTGTCAGTACGACTCAGCGGCAGAACTTGCATCTGTATTTATTTAACTCTTGTTGAGGTTTTGGCTTCCCGTCTTTAATCTCACAAGAGAACATACGAAGAGGGACGGAAATTAGGCTTTGAACTGTGATACATTCAATTTATGTATGATGGGAAGTACATTTTTATTTTCTGGTATGATCCGGTCATGAACTAGTAATTAATAAGATTACTAAAGTTTCTAAGAAGTAAGTTCTGGCTCGTTGACATTTTGTAGTAAGGAAGACTTGCGGTTTCCAGGTTTGGGGTGTGCCCTTCATTATCCGGTGTGAAGAGAACCCGGTTTTTAAACACGTTACTAAGGAATTAGTAGTATGACAGTTCGTTTTACATTTGATGTAAGGGCCGTAAATCTGCGTTATGTATGACAGAGAGTCTTCTAAGCGTATAGTTTTGGAGATTGGTATGTGGGGGGGGGGGGGCCACCTTACAATCTGGCAGCCCCTCAACCCCCGAAGTAATTTTTTCTTCACTCATAGACACAGATACTATTCCAAACGGGCGTACCACTGGCGTCTATCGTCCCACGGGTGGTGACACACAACAACAAGGACACCAACGACGAACAGTGGGATAGAAAATCTTGGGTTAAAAATATCACAAGATGCGACCGAGAGACCTACCTATGTACAGGAAGGTGATTTATATTATAATCTATAAATATAAGAGTTTCGCGCCCCTTTGGGCTGCTTCTCTCAATGACGTCAACTCTAAGAAGGGGAGGGAGGTGGGGGGAGGGGGGCAGCGCTGAAAGAAGCTGGAAGCCGAAGCACCACGATTTACAACGAGCTTGCGTATCTATTTTAACAACACGCTTTAAAGAATGTGCCGAAACAATTACAGCGAAGTGAGAAAATATTTACGAGAGCTCGTTCGTCTATCGTGTGTTTGTCTGCAGTGCAAATACGGTTTTGGATCGGTGGGGAGGGGGGGGGGGAGGCCATTATTGTCTCTTTGTTGTCTCGCGCGGTGCGCATACATCATCGTCGTCGGTTCCGAATTCACCAGGTGATGGTGCGTGTTGTTGCATTTGGATGTGCTTGTACTGGCAACAACACCAAGCGCCCCCCCCTACCCCCGTTACATTACGTCGTCTTCATCTTGATAGCAGAGAAATGAAGCTGTGAAGGAAGACTACAAATAAACAAACTCCCGTCGTAGCACCCGGGGAGAGAAGTCGACAGGTTGTTGGAAGAGACCCGAAACCGATCCCGGACACATAATGACAACGTGGAACTTTTTCGTCTGGATGGCCGCACACTGGATGCTACGACGGGAGTTCATCTCGGTAAAATGGATTGACCTAAATTGGCACGTTTGTTCCCACGGCCACTCTTTCCATTTCAGCAGGAAAGCATAAATCTAATATCAATGAGTGCTTTCCCAAACTCTCGAACAGCGCAGGGCTGTTGCCACCGTATGATGTCACCGCTGACGCCTCGGACTCATCGGCTCTTCGAGGAGGGTTCTCCACTGAATTCACCTACCAAAGATGGCGGACCTGCAGCTTTAATTCGCTACAGTAGCATGCAGAGACCCCTGAGAGGGCAGGGACAACTTTAAGTAAAAGGGCATGCTTTGTTCTAGTGGGCATTTTCTTCTGGTGACCCTGAGTTTAACGTACCTTTTCTCCCCCTTTCTTATACTTTTTTCCCCGTTTCAAACCTTTTTTTGTTGCCCTTTTTAGACGATTTTATTTTACTTTTCTTATATTTTAGTTCTTTTTTAGCCATTTTATTTTACAAAAAAAGGATTTTTGCGAAAAGAGCATGGGCAATGCCCCCCTGCCCCCGTCCTGTGCACGTCAATGTACAGTAGCGTACAGAGACCTCCGAGAGGGAAGGGACAAGTAAAAGGGCATCCTGAGATCCGTAAGACCCCATTTTGTCCTCCTTTCAACTTGGCATTGTCTTTTATACACTTTTATGCCCCTTTCGGACCCTTTCCTGGTCTTTTTTGTTGCCCTTTTTGGGTATCTAGACCTTTCCCTTGGCTGCAGCACCAGCATTTATCAGTTCGGAAAACCAGAATAGGGCATATTTTTTCTCCACAAAGGGCAGGTCAAAACCCCTGCCCCCCCCCCCTCCCCCTCCTTGCGCGCTGCTGGTTTACAATGTTGGCTCCATTGTGTTTTCGTTACATTTTTTCAACGTTTGTCATTCGGGAACAACATTCTAAAACAATCCACCTTAACCCAAAATGTGCTTTTTCTTTAGGTTGGCGAATTTGAGGACTGAAATTTAGCTACAGCCGGCGAATCAGAAAACGGCTGTAATCCCACAACTCTCTACATAGCATCCTTTCGCTGCTTTGTGCACCACTTGTTTGTGATTATACTAATCCTAAGCTTTGTCCGTGATTAGACAATCTCTAATCCGGCGTGCATTTCCTGCTTTTTATTTATGATTGTTATTGAGGTTTCGTTAATACATGCTCAGTCCGTTAATAACTCCGTAATTGCCTGCATAAGGGGTTAGTTGTGTGGCAAATCACTACAAACCCTATCATTATGTAACTGCTATTAACTGAAAACAGTTGTAATTCTTACATCTACACGAGGCGCACCGTCCACTCTCTCGAGAGCGAAACAAAAAAAATATGTAAATAAAAAATGTATCTACGGTAAAAAGGGTTGTAAGTGAGGCTAAACTCTTTCGTTTAGGCTGCGCATGAGGAAATAAAACTTCGATTGCATATGCAGTAGAGATATATAATCAGAATTTGTCGTTCAATAACTTTGACTCTGTCGACGATGGAAAGTCGTGCCGAAGCTGGGAATTAAATGGGCGTTATCCTCAAATCGTGGTCTTAGGTAATGCCTTAGGGGATAAAAGAGTTCTTTTTACTCTGCACTCTGAAATGAGAGAGAGCGAGAGAGCTATACGGGACAAATTATTGACATGTTTTCCTAGGAAGTATATTTGATTCTTGCGTAACAAATTGTGATCAACATAGTTTGAAAAACGGCATGGAGAGAAACATTAAATAATAATGACCAATACAAAATGCAGAATTCAATCACGTTCGAAACGTGTAGAATTCTGTGAGGAATAAATAGGATTCTACTGAGAAATGGTTTTAAAACACTTAATATTTCGATACCAAGTTGCATACACGGCAACACACGGTATCTTCACCCGAGTAAAAATAATGATAATAAAACATCTTACATTTCGGCTAACATTACGCCCTGAAGCAGATTACATGGTGGCACTTAAACCAAATTAACAAGGCTATAAACGCTGTCAAATACTTGTTAACAACGCATTATCAAATGTTAATATGGTAATAAATGGTAATTTGATAATACGTTGTTAACAACTGTTTGACAGCGTTTATAACCTTGTTATTTTGGTTTTAGTGCCACCATGTAATCTGCTTCGGAGCGGCCTGTTAGCCGAAATGTAAGATGTTTTATTAGTTTTTACTATGATGAAGATACCGCGTGTAAGCACCTTGGTATACAGTGCCCGTTTATGATGGTTTACTACTGTTGTTAGGCCCGTTCCAGCGTATGCAGTTTGGCTACGTTTTGCATTCCAAAAGTCATTCACCTCGTTAGGAATTGTAAAATACGTCATTTCCTGTAATTGGCAAGTACGTTGGTGTACAGATCTAGCATGATGGATCGAGTTTAGGCTAGAGTCAAATTTGTATCGTCAATGTAATGGACACAACTTAAGGATGAGCTAATCAGAAGGTTCGTTCGAACTGATTTACATAGTATCAGTTAAAGAGCATGTATTCACATGTCTTCGTGTACCTCCCATACAATATCCAGTTTAATATCCGTCCTATTACCTACCCGTACGCCTTTTTTAGTCATACGAGCAAGAACATTCCTCAAAGAACATTCTGTAGGAATTACTTAACTAGAAAAATTTACAAAAAATACGATTTTGGCATTATACGAATTTCGTGTTAGACGATTTTCCGTTATATCGTTATACTGCATAAGTTCTTCCAATTATGCGTTTTTCCAGTTCGACGATTACCCATCGCCCCCCACAGTTGACTATCCACATGTTTAATATTTTGATGCGAGTCAGCGGGCGAATTACGTTTCAAGATGACAGCACCCAAGCTGTTGGCAAAGTGGGGAAGCTACAACATCGAAATTTGTATGGACTTGCATGGAACTATTTTGAGCGAGTAAGAAACTAGTGTAAACAGCCACTCGCATGCGAGTACACTCGTACCAGTGACCCGGCCCAGTCAACTAGCTTAATATTCATCCGCCTTTACATTGGAAGAGTAAAGGGCGAGTAACAAATCAACTCGACTCCGGCCAGTCAACCAGCCTAGTGTACACCCGCCTTTAAGTTGGACTTGAACTGCTGATCGTGAAAGCGTCTCATGAAGAATCATTGCCCCGGTTTATGCAAAGCATTGTTTTGTCGAAACCTTTTCATTTAATCTCTGTATTATCCCGGTTTCGGGAGACGTGCCACCACCAGTCTCGCTCACATCTCAACAAAAGCATTGACGTCTCGGTCTCGGGCGTATCGAGCCGACAATACGATACGAGAACTAGGCGAGACCAGACTTATCGAAACGACACCAAGACGAGACCGAGACGAGACGTATCTAGTCTCCAGCGAATCAAAACTCGGAACACCTGTAGATCTTCGGAGCACAGGTTACAAAGCCGTATTGAAGGTTATTCAGGACACACAGGGGCGTACTGGCCATGCGGGAAAACGGGAAGTTTCCCGTGGGTCCTATGCTTCGAGGGCCTATCGTGGGCCTGTCGAAATTTTTTCACGACTGATTTCTACGAAATGCCACATGAGAAGGGCCTATGTTAACCATTTCTCCGGGCCTAAACGGCCCTCCCAGTACGCCCCTGGGGACACAGATTCTGGAGACCTCCACAGAATCCGGAAGGCTTTCACTATTAAAATTCTTCATCTGTCTTGTGACGTCATCAAATGTGCTATACTTCCAACAAAACTAAAACAAATAATGGATTAAACCAAAAAACAAACAAGAAACAGTAATGATGGCTAATTTTAGCTCACGATTAAAATAGAGCATGGAGGTTACCGCTGAACGATTTTACGGGCTGAGTTGAACTACTATCAGGTCGATTAAAGGCGGAGGAGGGGGCGGAAAAAGGAGGAGAAACGTCCAAGATTATCCGTTCTTTATCCGCTTCAGTGGAGCTTCGATCTCGTGTAGTTTTTTTTCTTTTTAGTCTTGGATCGTTTATGGTAGTGGTCACGCACGACCAAAGCAACTTTACCACCTTGCACTTTTTTTTTAATCCTGTATCATCTCACAAAAGGTTTTTTTTTTTCAGTATGTCAGTTCCGACTGAAGTTTATTGACCCTCCTCGTGTTTTCGTCGTGCAACGTCTTTACCACAATCCATTACGAAATTTGGAAATAATTCTTCTTAATGTGAACAGGAAAGACCGAGAAACCACGTGTTACGCGATGAATTTGCTAACAACTCCGTACGACTATGTAATTTTGGGAAATTCTTTTTGCGTATTGTTGGGGATGAGATCATGACAACTATGAAAAAAACACAGCGTCACGTACATTAACATTAACCTCAGGAGGAGCAACTGAAGGGGGATGCGCTGATTGAGCGAGCGAAGCGAACGGACATCAGCGTTTGTTAGCCAGTATGCTGAAAAATGGGATTGAAAAAACTTAAGCATGTGAAGCATGCACACACAATAAACCAAACCGTGTCATTTTGGCTGATGTAACGTCTAAATGGACAAAAGCAAATGTGAAAATTATGAGTGTGAAAATTTATTCACATGAAATTCATCCAGAAAAAAAAATAAAGATGAGATAAGACGGTGCGGCCTTTTGTACATTCACAGTTCTATGAAATTGTGATATCCACCCAAAATCAAAACTGGTATAAGAGAAGCCGTCAAGTTTCCCAAAAGGGTGGGCCTTTGAAAATAGTGATATCATTCAACCAGGGATAGGCCGCCAAGGTTAATCCTATTAGCCAGTTAATCGCTCGAATAATACTTTGGACGTTAAATGAAAACTTGAAGATTGCTTTGCTGCCGCGAGTAACAATATTCTAGTTTTCATTTAACTTTCGAACTATTAGTAGGTGCGATTAACTTGGCTAATAGGATTAACTTTGGTGGCCTTTTCCTGGTTAAATGATATCATTACTTTCAAAGGCCGACCCTTTTTGGAAACTTGGCGGCTTCTCTTTTGGTTTTGGGTGGATACCTGTTACATTAGATGGCATCGTGGGGCTATATTATGCAAGGAAGCACGTAAAACCTAAGCCCAATCGCGAAAATTCAGATTTCTGTGGGTTTTTCGGGAAACTTACGTGTAGCGATGAAATTCCACCAGAGTGGTTAGTATAGGCTTGGCCTTCCAGCAAGTTGATGGTGTGATCGATCCGCGCAGCGTTTTGGGTTTTGGTTATAGCATTTTATTTTTACATAAGTTCAAAAATTTGAGTAGGAGAGCTTTTTCGAAGTTTCCATGGCCACACCCATAATAAATAAGTTCGAATGACTGATTCGTATAAAAATGTGAAAAATGCGAAATTTGCTACGGTAATGGTAAAAAAGAACTATGTAAAATGTGATAAAATGTGAAAGATATGAACGGTGGTGCAAAAAAAGCGAAACACAGGCAAACTCACGTAAAAAAAACAATCAAATTACCTGCCCTGATTTTGAGCCGGCCAGAATTATGTCTGAATTAGCAGAAAACATGAAATATGAGGGACTAAATAGAAAAACCAAAACAAGACTTACGTAAGGTGGGAATACCAAATGCAATCCTATTCCAAAACTATCTTTTGAAACTGAAGCCTGAGACGGATCTGATTTTTGAAGTTGTGTTTTTTTTTTTTTTTTTATTTTTAATATTAAAGACGGAAAGCCAAAGGCTCAACAAGAATTAAAATACAGATGCAAACCTATTTACGATGCGTTTTGGTCTTATATGTCAGACAGCTTGAGCGGGGAATCGAACCCACGGCGAATTTTAAAAAGAAAACGCTCATAGGCAGCATTTACTACGTGCAATATACGTATAAACATACACTTTTCATTCGCCACTGGAGGGACGCTTATTTCCGCGCCACACTCCAAGTGAAACGAATGGAACACTTAAACGTGAAAAAAGTATTAAAGACGGAAAGTCAAAGGCTGAACAATAATTAAAACACCGTGTCAGTGTGACTCAGCAGTAGGACCTTGGCCTTTGGTTTCAAACTCAGGCAGTCTGACATACATGTCCAAAAGGTAACGTAAATAGGTTTGTATCTGTATTTCAATCTTGTCATAAGTTTTTAACAAATACATGAGCACAATAATTACGTGAGTGCAACATTATTTTATATTTAAAGGCATCCTGAAATAGCAACAAAAAAAAAAATTGAAGTTTATAGAAATTACAAAGATTACCAGTAAAGAAAAAATTCTGCTGAAGAATTGTGAAACAGTGGCATGATATATCATGTGAAAAATGAAGAAGCAGTGATACACAAAATTTAAAGTAAGTAACCGAAAATAGAAAAAATGGAAAAAAGATATGCGAAAAATGTGGGGAAAAATGAAAAGTAGGAATGTGAAAAATGTGATAAAAGTAGAGGTACTCCTGCAGCACCACTGAAATGGGGAATTTAACACAAAGAAACCTCCACTTCCGACTTGATAATGTGAAATGTTCGTATCGCTTCACTTGACTCGGCGAGAAAACTCTCAAAATAGTCAAGCAGTTCTTCAAGTAAACAGAACAACATTATCGATATCAAAGGTACTAAAGATAACTAGACGAAGCCCGACCTACGCACGGCTGGTGTTGGATGCACCGTTTGTAGCAAATGCTACGGTTGGCTCGCTCATGTGTATGTCCATGTTTCACAGAAGTAAGTTTCATCAATAAAATATTTGGCGACACTGGTCTAACAAACGGTGATTTTTGTTCGCGTCGCTCACTCAGTCAGCGCATCCTGTGATTCAAATCAAATGGTCCACCGTCATAAAAACTGGCGCGCTCAAGCAACAAGATAATACAATGTTTAAGAGGCTACTTGACAGGTCTGTTTTTAAACTTTGTTTCCACCTTCAGCTCCTTGGCTCTTGCCATAATGTTACAGAATAATTTTTTACGGTGAAGGTGTTTCGCTAGTTGAAATATCAAGGACTGTGTGCAATTTTTCCTGTATGAGCCTTACATTTTGTTACATTCACGAGTATTTTCTTAGGCTGACGAATAGCAGCAACACCTCACTGCCAACGAGTTAGTACCGCGAATAAAAACGATGTTGAACAATAGTATACCTGTGTTTGTCTTGTCCTTGCGTATACAATCGCACCGTCGTAACCTTAGTGCAGCGTTTAACGGCCCTAAATTAAACTCATAGCCTATAATCAGCTTTAGTTAGACGTGTTGTTTTTTTTCCTCACCCTCGCCCTACCACGTCTTATTTTATCACCGACTTTACAAAATATAGCCCTAATTTCAAAAGCAGAAACTCGATAGACGATAGCCAAATCACCATGATGAGGTTTTGCGCCCCACACGCATTCGTCTCTCTCTTTCCAATATAAAACTCCGTGCCGATTGCATCTAAATCTTTAATTTAATTTGACATTCATACTCGTTTGCCAGTTTTCCAGCAATCTAAGCCGAAGGAAAAATTTCTCATTCTTTTTTCCCCATCCTCGCATCTAACTCTTAACTCTCAGTTAAATGCATCCCTCATGTTCTTTTGCCGAAATAATTACTGGCACAACGACCATAAAACCGGCGAATCATGGGTCCGATCTCCAAGTCCGGAATACCGACAAGTCAATTAGGCAACTCCAACAGCTAGCACGCACGGGGCATTTTATCACCCCCCCCCCCCCCTTCCCTCCGTTACCACACCCTGCCCATCTAATCGCTAAAACTTTTTAAAGCGTTTTCTTACTGTTGCTCTTGTTCTACGGGCGGATTGGGTGATATTTCATTTTCTTTTTGCCGAATGTCTCGTTTCAGGTTTTGTTTTTGTTTTTATTTTTTATGTGTTTTTATTTTTTTTGTAATGTGATTTCAACCTTTTCGTTTTTGGTTTTATTTGGCCACCCTAGCTGTTTTGCTGATCGCTTGGGATGCCTGCCTAGCCTCCACCACAGAGTCCACAATAATATTCTCTGTTAAAGTTTAAGGGTTTGGGTTGGAATGTGGTTATCGTCGCTATAAGAATATTTTTAAAGTGTCAGTGTTGTGGTGGTTGACGATTGTTGTAGACGTTCGTTAAGGCACTGTTGCAGACATAGGACATTAGGGCTTCGTCGGGCAGATGACCGGGTACGGTTAAAACCCTTTGAAGGAACTGTTAGATGCAAAATTATTATTTTTTGTACGTGAAGAGAATTGAAACTGAGAATTTACGGGTATTTGGTTATTTATTGATCACCTCACTAGGATCATACATCCGACGCGACTATTGCTTCGGACTCTTATATTTACTGTTTAAAACTGAACCATTTACCCATTCTATATGCTTTAGAATCTACATCTAAGTGCGGTCCCTCACCCCCATAGTTTTGATTGCGCGGCGTTCGATTAGAATTAAAGACAAAAGAAACAAGATGGACGGCTTTCGGCTTAGGTGATCAACTTAGCTGAAGTCGAAATTCTCACATTGACCCGACGCAAGCTGTTACCCCTTTGCCCCAACCCCTTCGCAGGTCCTGCTGATTCCTGCTCCCCCTTCCCCCCCCCCACCAAAAAAAAAAGACCTACGTAAAAAGTTTTTAAAAAATATATGGTATTTTAAAAATCCGTCTTTTAGCCATGGGTAGGTTTTTTTTGGGGGAGGGGGGGGAGAAAAAGCGGCAGAGACGCCGACAGGAAGGGGAGGGGGGAAGATAAGAATACAACTGCACCGGCCCATAACTGCCGGAAACTGACATCTCGATTTACGCGTGCTGGGCGCACAACACCAAAAAAGGAGGCCCTGACACGGAATTTGTACTAGGCTCGAGTAATCCTGTCGTCGGCCCTGTATTGCAGTAGCAACGCCCCTTCCACCTTCCTCAACCCTCAGCCACAAATGTTTTATATATTGTATAAAGATGTTCGATCTAACATTGGTCTGCTGTTAGACCAATGTTAGAACTCACTCCGTGTTGTGCTGATCGTTATACAATATTATAGTATTAAAAAAAACGCTTAAGCATATATAAAATACGAATGTAAGCCTTAAAAAACTCAATGCTCTAAAGGAACAGATACACGAAAAAGACATGTGAGCCATCAGCGTCGCACTAATACGTGTAAAAGAATCTCCAGCATCCCAAAAAAACAACCTGGAGCTTCTGTTGCATGTATACTAGTGCGACGCTGGTGACTTAATTGTATTTTTCTTGTATATGTTCCTTAGATCATTAAGTTTTTTTAAGGCTTACATCCGTACTCGCTCAATCGGTTTTTTTTAATACTAATATCTATTTTAGTTTTTTGCTTGTTTGTTTGTTTTCTTGGAGATATTTCAGGTAAATTAAATACTACAATTTTGATATAAGATGATTGTGATGAACTTTCTTTGAGATAAATCAGTCAAAATAAAAGAGCGTTCAAAAGGCCCTGGTCCTTGTTAATACCTAGTTTTAAGCGAAAATCGGTTCACTGGTTCAACATCTAGGTGAGAGCAACATTTTCCCAACAAGAAGAATAACAATAGCAAGAACATTATAGCAACATTAAAGTAGCGTTCTAAAAGCCCTAGAGCTTGCTTTAATTGTTTATACCAACGTTTTAAGCAATTAAAAATTGAAAATAGGTTCATTGGGTCTATATCTAGGTGAGAGCAAAATTTCCGCAACAAAAAAGAACAACAACAACAAAAATATTGTTGTCACGTTAAACAGCATTGAAAATCCCTGGTCTTGTTAATACCACATTTTAAGCTACAAAAATAGAAAATCGGTTTACTGGTTCGATCTCTAGGTGAAACCAAAATTTTCCTCAAAAGAAGGACAACAACAACAAGAACATTGTAGTCACATTGAAACGGCATTTGAAATGCCCTAGATCTCGTTCACACCTACGTTCTAAGCTATAAACTTGAAAATCGGTTCATTGGTTCGGTCTCCAGGAGATGGTAAAGAGGCCTAACAACAAGAAGACCAACAACAACAACAACAACAAGTGCCCATTCTATAGAGGCCAAACGGTTCTCTTGCTTTTATGAAAATTATTTATGCAGTGAAATAGTTATGACATGACCCGAAATACCGAATGTCGTTGGTCTATGTTAAGTCTATGCAACCATAGGTTTCAAAGTTTGACGTGTAACATGAAAGTTCATGATAACGAGTAGTCCAACGTCGATATATTGTACTAGAGGAAGCCCGTGCTATGCACGGGGCCGGTCACATTTCCCGGGACATTTTCCCGACGACTTGTCAGATTGATCGACCACTCATGCCTGGCTCCTTTTTGGCTGCAGGTAGAGTGGGAGAGTGCATTTTCAATGCGGGCGCGAGGAGGGGAAAAGTGGTTTTCCTTTAGGCTTTCCTTTTAGCCGGCCTCCGATATTATTATAAAGATAACAATGTTTTGCTAATGGCCTACTCATACAGTAATACTGGAGTGACAAATGCTCCTTCTGAAAACTTTCACGCGAAGCATTTTCGTTCAGAGTTTCGGAAGGATTCACACGTTGAACGGACGCATGTCGAAAATCTTGTTTGTATTTGCCTATTCTCACGATGATTACCGTGTTTTCAACGGATTAGGATTTGTTTGAGCCTATTTTCCATAATAATTCATTCCCTTAAGTAGGCAACTCAACATATACTCAAATTTACGCAAAACCGTCAGTTGAACTTATTCTCACAGTCGGCCTTCATGGCTTACACCTAAATAAAATTATTGGATTATCTTGTGTATAGAAACTAACAAATACGTTTCTTTTTTTGTATTTAAAATGTACAACGAATTGATGAGTATTAAAAAAAAATGGTTATATTCAGACTAGACCACTGTTCAAATCCAAGCAAGTTAGGCTAATCTTGTAATCGGTATATATTTTTTTTAATTGAGATTTTTTTATTGTTTAAAGACGAAATTTGTCTTTATATAAAATAGAGACCGCAAAATTAATGATGTATCACCCATCGTGCCCCTTCCAAGATGGACAGTTGCAAGGGCAGTCCCCTAACCTCTTCCCCCGTGCCCCCAAAAAATTCAAAGAAAAGCAGGCGGCTTGTAAAACATTATTTAATGTGAATGAGCGCTAATCTGTAATGTTACGAGGAGTCCACAACAATGTTTTTTTACTGCAGAGTGGGGCATGGGGGTGACAAGCAAGTGCTGTGTAAAAACCAAAACGTAAAAATGTTTTTATTCAGCGTTTGATGTTAAAACAAGAAGGGTGATGTTTAATCACGGCTATACAGAAGATGTGGCAACTGCTAGATGGGTGAAAAGCTAAGTCGCAACTCGCACTGCAAGCTTTGTGGGGTGGCCCCGGGGCCCCCGAGGGAAGCGAGCAGTAACAGCCCATTGGTCAGCGCCTTGTCTCCGAACCAAGTAAATGCCAGATCGAATTCCGTGGCAGACCTAACCTACAGGATTAATTCGTGACTTAAAGGAATAAGACCAGGCAGAATGATGTTTAAGGGTATGTTTAAAACTAGGAGGCATGATGTTTTAGACTATGAGGAATGATGTTTTAGACTATGAGACGGGATTTATAAAACCGGGAGGAGTGATGTTTAAGACTACGAGGAATGATGGTTAAGACTGAAGTTTAAAACCAAGAAGTGTGATGTATTAAGACTACGACGAATGTTGTTTTGGACTATGAGGCGTGATGTTTAAGACTATGAGGAGTTAATTTAAGACTCTGAGGAGTGAAGTTTAAGACCAGGAGGAATGATGTTTAAGACTGTGAGGCGTGATGTTTAAGACTATGAGGAATGATGTTTAAGACTATGAGGCGTGACGTTTAAAACTAGGTAGCGTGATGTTTAAGACTATGAGGAATGATGTTTTGGACTATGAGGCGTGATGTTTGAAACCAGGAGAAAATTATGTTTAAGGCTGCGAGGCGTGGTGTTTAAGACTATGAGGCTTGGTGTTTAAGTCCAGGAGGAATGATGTTTAAGCCAGTGACTAGGCGTGATGTTTAAGACCAAGAGGCGGAATGTTTAAAACTAGGAGGAGTTAGGTATGATGTTGAAGACTAGTAGGTTAAGACTAGGAGGTTCTACGTTCAAGACAAGTAAATTTAAACCTGTTATTGTAAACTCACAACTCAATAGTTCGAAATAAGTCTCCTTTCGTTTTCCAGCAGATTCATAACGCAGACATGCGAAAGACAAAATTCACCCTGAAATTTATTGTAGCCTAAATTGTGCATTTCTTTTGCACGATGCACAGTTTAAGATCGCATGATGAATATTTTCTCTCATAAGTCTAAATTCTAAAGGCTTTTTTATTTTATTTTTAAGAAATATTGTCTTTAAAGTCACAATTAGTAAAATTGTGAATTACAATTAATGGGCAATTTGCGCGCACCACTGGGCGCTCAAGCCAGAGATGGAAGTGGGTCACTTTTCTGACCCATGACCCACCTGACTCGAGCTCTAACCCTCGACCCAGTCAATAAAAAACAGAACGTGACCCACCATCCGTGACCAAGGTTGGCGCTAAGACTAAGCTGTCGACGCGCCATAAAGCCTCATTCCCCCCCCCCCCCCGTGACCCATCCCATGCTATGAAAAAATAATACTGTATACTATGCAAGGTTGGAGATAAATACGTATATAAAGAGTCTTCGCCCCCCCTCCCCCACCTCACACACTAACCTTCATTAAAGATAGCCATCCTTTCACGGACCATTAATTCTATGTGTTTTATATATATATATTTCTTTTTTAACCTAGGCCTTTCTAGACCTTTTTCCCCAGGATTGTCATTATGACGACATTTTATAGGACCTTTGGGAAACCTTGTATAATCAAAGCTTTTGTTTTATTAAGAGTAACATAAATGCAAAAGAAGCATTTGCCTTTATTTTGGGTCAGTGGGTGTAAGGTCTTGATCCATGACCCACTTGACTCACGATAAAAATGTGACCCATTTGACCCACTGACCCACCAACACCAACCCATGGGTCAGTTAGTTCCATCTCGGGCTCAAGCATCACAATTACCATAATCAGAGTAGAATCCAAACTGCTCGGGTTAAACATCAAACCAGAATAGCTGAAAATTGTATTTCAGTTGCCCTTTGACCCAAAATTGTCCGAAATTCTTGTGCCGAAATTCAAGCCATATTGACAACAACAAGCACTGTCACTGTGTCAGTATTTTCAGTGGTATCGGCAGTGGTGGGTTCAGTTCCTCACTCAGACAGTCTGACTTGTAAAGGGACCTTCTCAACTTTACATCTCCTTGATGCAGCACCGTATAATCTTCGTGCAATGATATAAAGAAAATAGCGTTAAATAAAAAATGGAACAACACTATTCGCAGCAGCGCCACGAGATCACGTGACCCACATCAGCCTATAGGATGACGGAGAATCCGGAACGTGGATGCTGTGTTTAGAATGTGGGCAACGCTCTCGAAATGCTGAACAGGCGCCTTTAAGACTCCAAAAGGCCACGGAAGTATACGTTTGCATCTGTTTTGATTTGCCATTATTTATCTGACTCTTTAAAACCAGACGGTTGTCGTTTTTAATATCAGACTGAGACGTATGTATCCTTTAAGGAACAGACTGCCAAACCCACCATGTAAAGGGTGGGCGTTTTCTTAACTGCTTGGCTACGAGCACAGTTGGCTGCGTATCAAAAACCGTTTCACTAGCCTCCCCCATCCCGTCCCCCTCAGGACCCCGGACGTCCAATTGGGACTGATTTAGGAAAAGAGCAGGCGAACGGAAACACGGAATATTTCATCCGTCTAATGTCCGGCTTTTCGTCGGTCGGGAAGTGCCGTTATTATTGGACGATCGCCGAAGGGACAGAACTTTCACCAAAGTGCTGAGTACTCGAGTTTGTGGCAGTTGAGGAAAGATTATCTTTCATAAATTTTGCTTCGATGGCGGTGAACGTATATATCTATACCTAGAGCTGTGTTTTAAGATGAAAGTTCAGAACAAGCCTGCGGCAAACAATTTTTTGGGTGGGAAGGGGGAGTATAAGATGATTAATCGTGATTAATCGTATTTTTATATAGTCTGCTAGTAATTTTATGAACATCAGACCTAGCTCGTGTGATGGGGAAGGGGGGGGGGGGGAAGAGCCACCGTCACACGCCTCATGAAGTGAGTTTTCATTCTTTAGGTTTTTATTTAATGACAAATTTGGGTCAGAGTGAATCAAAATTGTCCCTCTCCATTTGAGCTTACTTATAGCAGCCGAAAGTAGTTTTCCAGTGAAATGTTTAATTAACAGAACAAAAAAACGGCGTCCGTTTAGGAAAAGCATTAGTGCTCGTATCCCCATACTCAGAACTGGGAAGGTACACGGATAAAAACGGATTAGAGTTCACTCGAACGCAACGAACTATAAATTGAACTCCAATTCCAGGGAACAAGGAGTGTTTTTATTCCGTTATGTCAGAAAATGAAAGCAGTTTGTGTTTGAAATGTTTAATGTTTGTGTACGTGTTTGTTTTCGCTGAATTTGCGTATTATGCAGGGTTTTTTTTTTTAATATTTGTCTGGGTTTGTTGTTTTATATTTTAAAACACTTCGTTCATGTAATTAAAAAATTAGGCGCTACGGCTTAAACCTGATCATATGCCATTTAAAAAAAAATCCTCCAAGTCCTGTCATGTGGGTTTCCTCAAGGAAGAATATTTAATTTCTCAAACAATGTTGTGCATGGAAGTACTCCTCAAATAAAGTCGTATAAAATTCCTTAAAATTTTATCTATCTTGGATGACCTCTTCAAGGTAAAATATCTTAACTGCACACACACACACACGGAGTCAAGAGGGTAGCGTTGTTTGTGAAGTGAAGTATTTATTCTTTCTTGAAAGAGATCCTCAAGATAGGTCGAAAATTGAAAGATTTTTGTAAGAAGTGGTGCTTGAGCAGAAGTAAGCCTCTGTGCAATGAAATATTCCTCCAATAAAATCCTATAAAATTCCCCAAATTTTCGCCATATCTTGGAACGCCTCTTCAAGGAAGAGGTCTTGACTCCACACGCGAGGAAGCAACTGGGTAGCGTTATCTGTGCAACGAAATATTCTTTCTTGAAGAGATTCTCAAGATAGGCCTACACTTTGAAGATTTCTTTAATGAAGTAATGCTTGAGCAGAACAGGAGTGAGCCTCTGTGCAATGAAATATTCTTCCAATAAAATCCTATAAAATTCCCTAAATTTTAGTCCTATCTATAGGAAGACCTCTTCAAGGAAGACCTCTCCTCTCCTTACTACACACGCAAGGAGTCAAGAGAGCAGCATTGTTTGTTCAAGGAAAAATTATTCCTTGAAAAGTTCCACAAGACAGGTCGAAAATTTGGATATTTTTTAAAAATAAAACAATGCTTAAGCAGGAGTAAGCCTACGGACGTATACTCTTTCAACCTTCAATTGCTGTAACTTCTCTCGTTCGGAACGTTAAACATGTCTTTCTTCGCATGACTGGCGTGTTCTCCTAACCCTAAACTCCTAGGTGGTTACGATAATGAAAGTATGGGTAGTAGTGTTATTATTTTCTATTTAGATCAGCACCGATTAATTTACAATGATTACACGCCTGTGCGTGCAGGTGTGTAAAAGCCTTCACTTTTGGCGGGTCGCCTTAACGTAAAAGTGATGGTCTATTAACCCTGCATAATGCTGGTCGGACCATAAGCCGTGGAGCGACGAGTGAAAGTGACGAAGAAGGAGGCCAAACCTTCTATTAAATCGCCACTTTCTCTGTTGGCCACCATGCAGTTTGTAGGCGATCATGCCCACGATCGAGCCTGCGGCCCACGGCCTGGAGGAACTGGGTGGACGGACACGCTTCTCTGATTTCGCCTAGTGTTTTGTTGTTCCCAATTCCCACGCCGAGTATATGTGACCATTCTCCATTCCTGAATTTTGAGTTAACCTGGTAAAGTAAGCGAAGCTGTGCAACAGAAAAGCATTGACGTACTACATAATAGTATACAGAGTAAAGGTTGAGAGGTCTGGTCTTTTGTTTGCGATGATGGCGCACGCCACTCATTAGGTTGTTGTGAGGATTTGGTCCAAAATTTGTAGGTAGTGCGGGAATTAATTTTTTCGCGAGGGAGGACAGTAGAAAGAATTTTTGGTCGCCGCCATACTAATAACTAGCCACATCGTTCGCTTCACTCACTCCACTGGCGTCCATCCATTCTTCATGGAATTTCTTTGGTTCCAAGAGCATACAAATTCGATGTAGTGATTATTTCGACGCAAACTAATTGCAATTATGGCTCACAGTTCGTCCATCACATTCCTCGGCACGCCTACATTTCATCTACATCATTCGTACTTTGAACTGCAATCTCAAAGTTCATAACACATGTCAACAATGGCTGGCCCGAAAATAAAGTGAATTTTGATTTCCTACTGATTTTGAAAATCCAGATATTATATTATCTGTCATGATATTATATGTCATGTTTCTATTTCTTCGTTCTGATGCAAAACATGACGTCATAGTTTTACCACGCTTTACTTTGAAAGGTCAGGTTCAGGCATATAGTGTCCGCGGCCCATCTTGAGTTCGCCACAGAATGAACACAAATAATCGATTGTACGTGTTCGGTCGCAGAGTGCCTTGTTGATAACCAAAGTAGTTACAAAAACAATGGCGGCCGTCGGTTAAAGCCGCCCCCTCCAGGAAGACGTAGCCAATCACAAAATAAGTGCAGGACTCAAGATACGGCGCGCACACTATAATAAACTTTACATGAACAAACTATGACGTCATGAACAAACGTTATGAGGGTAAAAAAAATGTTGACGTTATTTTTGCAGGTGTTTTCGCCTATTTGAAGGTCATAAAATCAAGTTATAGCGACAAAGTAGGCCTAACGAAAGCGCAATTTAATTATCTTTCATTTGGTCTTACTCTCATCTTTGTAGGTGCCTTGATTTAAGAGGAGTAGAGGTACACACACGCAAACACGCACGCATATCTTACGTTTTTAATGATTTTAGATAGATTAGATCATATTGCAAACTAAGTCTCATCAATCTTCTGACGAAGTATGAAATGTAAATGTTTAAGATTAAACTGCGTGAAAATACCATCTTAAGAAAAACGTTTGCAATTATTGCTTACAGTTCGTCCATCACATTCCTCAGCACGCCTACATTTCATCTACATCATTCGTACTTTGAACTGCAATCTCAAAGTTCATAACACGTGTCAACAATGGCTGGTTTGTTCATCTAACGAAAATGATAATCTCTTACTCCCTATCTTAGTAAAAACAGGAGCGGTACGAAGGAGGAGTCTCCAACACAATTCTACCCTTTGTTCCACAGTTCGTACTGAATCATGATCCCATGCGAACTATAGTGTCCGTTTTTACTTTTGCGGAAAACGTACGTTAAAAATCACGCTGCGTACGGTTTTTACCTAATAAATATGTGTGAAAAATACCCATTGTGCTGCGAATAGTCCACGCATGTGCCAGTTCATCTAAACGAACTTGAAACGAGGAAGTCATTTTGTTTGTGGAAACAAGGCCGACTGGAGTAGGAAGGCCGACTGTGTGTCTTGCCTCCCGACTCAACGCCACTTCTCGCGTTGCCCATGAAGTCAAAGCCACTTCATAGTGTAAGCCTATGCACGCAGAAGAATTTCGAACTAGGGCTTGCTAAGTAACGTAAAGGTTTACTGGCCGAGCATTCTACCACTGGATTATCGAAATGAAATCTGGGCTGCACAACAGCTGCACAGTCTGTAAATAGTTTGAAACTCATAATTAGAGAGAAATATCTTCCGAACGCCTTAAACCATAAATAGAAAGTGAGTTTCCTCTCCAAATACACAGTCGTCATCATGCCTAAAACACTAACAAGGCTCATAACATGCTGATAAATACGTATTTTCTTCAACTCTTACTTTCCCATATTCATACGATTTTAGTCGAACAAAAACTGCATGTGTGTGTGTGTGTTCTATGTCATGGTCTTAAACAGGATGGAAAGAGAAATGGTCTCGAGAAGGCCGTGTCGGTATGGCTCAGCGGTAGGACATCGGTATTTGGTTTCAAAAGTCGTGGGTTCGATTCCCCGCTTAGACAGTCTGACCTTTAAGTCCAAAAGGCAATGTGAATAGGTTTGCATCGACATTTATTTGATCGTACCTTGGTCAGCATTGGTCTGTTTATGTTAAGCTGGAAAAATCGGGGGAAAAATGTTTCGGGCCGTGCGGGCGCCTTGAGTGACCGGGCCTGGGTCTAGCTGATCCCTGTCCCCTCCCCCCCCCCCAACCCCATCGTTGTGTGGGGCGTGGGATTGAGGCTTCATGGCGCGTCGACAACTAGGCCATTAGCACCAACCTCAGTAACAGTGCAGTGGTCCGGGAGTCCACTGAACCACGCATTACAGAGATGTTAGCCAAACCCCAAATCTGTATCTCATTGTATATCTGTACCTCCTTCAAAAATTGAAAAACCCCGGACAGGAGACAGAATCGTTCGCCAATATTGACATGTCCTGTTTATACATTCAAGTATTGTGTAGAATAGAAATGAAATGAAACCCCAACTGAAATTCCCATCAGTGAAGGGTTGCAAAAATATGGAATTTAAGAGAAAAACAAGGATTCAGAAGGTTCTGTACATGAATGAATTCTGCAGATATGTTATTTTGCTCGAGACTTTTTTGGCGCAATCATTATGGAGGAGAAAAAAATGGTTGTGTTCTCTTTCATTTTTTGACCAATTTCTAGTTTGTTTTTCCAAAGCACTTTATCTTTCCGAATGGAGAAACTTTTAATGATAAGGACGAAGAAAGAGAAATTGCGTCTAGAGATTGCACGAGAGCAATGTCAAGACAATTCAAGATACGTTTGATACAAATTACAGGCGGCGTATTACCAACTTTTGCCTATTTTTCAACTTCGTAGAAAATGTTGAAACATCTATTCCGACTCGCTCGTTTTGTTTTTTTTATTCAAGGAAAATTTTCGAAGCAAGCCCAGATTCTGAGTGTAGTAAGAAATATCGCATTCTTTTGGACTGTGTCCGAGTCTGTTCTTGGGAAGAAAACTCCGCTATTGAGCCAGGAAAAAAAGGAGGAGGGGAAGGGTATTAGAGTTGTGTATGTCAAATACAAATAAATAAGAGACGAGTTAAATTAGCATTCAAGTGAAAAACTACGAAGGGGGTCCCTGATTATGGCCGTTAATAGTGCCACTTCCTAAAAAAATTTTAATCCCGGCCCTGAGCAGTTGAATGGGCTTCTATATTTATCCTGTAAGGATTTTATATACATAGGATAAGCAAATCTTGTATTTACCTGTAGTTATTTTTAATTCCAAACAAGTAGCCATTAAAATCCTTCTTTGCAATGAGGGTAATCGAACCTTGGAGCTCTCTACCGGAGGCCGTGGTATCGGCTCCTTCCGTGGGCTAGTTCCGACATCGGCTTGAGGGATGAGGGGGTGGACCTGAGGCACTTCCTTAAGAGTCCGGATTTCTGCCTCCCGTAATGGGTGAGTGAGGAAAATTGAGAGCAAATGAAAATTTTTTTAAATGTTCTTCCATGTTTAACATCGGATCGGGGTAAATGGCATTTCTGGACGCAAAACATTCATTATTTGGTGTTTAAACCTTTATTATTATTATTATTATTATTATTAAAACTAGGTCAACCTAAAAAATCTAAACAGCATTATCTAAACACACGCTAGTGTGTCGCGCCAAGTTAGGCAACAAACATCACGTCAATCCAATTATAGAGGAGGTAAACCATTGTTGCGGGACGCCATAGCTTAAGTGTCTAATATCCTGAAGGGTGTAGTTGGGCACATTTCAAGTACTTGGGGGAAAATAATGATGCGGTACGAAAGCTTAAATTGTGGTAAAATGGAGAGCAATGACCCACCTGACAAAATTTAACTCGTGAAGAAATGTCACCTAAGCAGCTTTCAATGCAAAATCTTACCTTCAATAACGTTACAAATATGTTACTAACTGCTAGCTAGCTACGTCTAGTCCGCTCATCCTCGTGTTAATTTTCACAGGGTGGTTATTCAATTCATCGATACCGAGATACGGGAAGGCTTCAAGGTATAAAATTGGACGAATGGCTGCAGTACGATACGAACTGCATACCTTTTCTGGTTTACAGCCTGGGGATGTAAGGGAACGGCGTGGGATGGCGCGTAAGTACGAAAGTATTGTTATTACGTTAGTATTGTGGGCATCGGCTCTGATTGGACGGCAAAATTCGGACAACGACAACGTGTATACTGACGTGAGACACACGCTGGTGTGTCGTCACAAATCTAAACAACGTTGCCAACGAAATTGTGTCTACGTCTAATTCACGAAAGACAAACAAAATAAACCAACTTAATCGCACCCAATAATACTTTGGATGTTAAATGAAATGAAAGTACCGAAAGTAGCAAAATTCTAATTTTCATTTAACCGTCGAACTATTAGTCGGGCGATTAACTTGGCGAATGTTTCGGTGTGTTGATGTCACTCCTTTGAAGGGGCGAACCATTCGGAACTTGAAAGCCCTTTTTACTAGTTTTGTTTTTTTGATATAATAAATATTAAGAAACGAAACTGAAATATTAGAAAATAAATGACCATGGCGTTTTACACGTCAGACTGCCTGCTGGCCTTTAAAACAGCTTAGTGGTGTGACTTCGGCCTTTTGTCTCAGTTCCCTGCCCAATTGTTATCACATGGCGTCTGATATTTAAATCGAAAAGGCAAGAGAAATAATTTTGCATCTGTATCTGTATAACGTTAATTCAGCCCATTCGGCTTTCCGTCCTGTAGCTTGAAATCCTACAGTCAATGTTCTTTTAAAATCCTGTTCTTCACCTCCCCCAGCATTTGGTCTGTATTCACCACAACTCCACCTAACGGCAACTCTCCGTCAGTTTGAAAGTAACTGGTGGGAACATACTAGGTAAGGACAGCACCCGGGCGCATCGTAAGCGACGGCAACTGCACTCACTCCTACCCAGCCAACCATTCGGTAACTCTTTTGAACACCTTCAAGAGTAACTTCTTTTCCCCGCCGCCAACCGTGTTCCTACATTCTGAAAACAGAATAGAAAACCTTAAAGCAGACGGGAAAAAAAATCGAAAGAAGAAGAAAACTTTCCATCAAGGACCTCTTTGTTTTCTTTCTTCGGCTTGGCTGAGTTCTGGTCTCGGGTTGTTCTGTTTTTCTCTCGCGTCTTCGAGAATTCTAGAGAAGATGGCCGACGAGGCGGAACTGTTGGGTGGCAGCAGAAAGGGCGGTCTGTTGCTTTCTTGGCGCTCACCAACCTGGATTACTGTCAAGTCTCTTGGTTCATTATTGTAGCACGCTGCCCCCAGGTTTACGGTGTTCTCTGGTATTCGTCAATGAATGGGACGTTAGGTTCAGTGTTGCGGTTCAGGTACGTTTCGGAAATCACAATTCCCGTCATCAGGCTTAATAAATTACAAATAAAAAGACATACCAAAACCTCGGCAGGTATCTGCCTAATCACACAGTTTTTTAAAAGGCATAATGCGTACGAAATTAAAAAGAGAAAGAGAGTAAAAGGGAGTAAGTAAAAACCCCTGAAATTTTCCCTCAAAAGAGAGAAAAATCAGAGGTGAGGCAGCCAAGGAGGAAAGACTCTGGTATGACTTTTTATTTGTGATTTATTAAACCCGCTGACGGGAATTGTGATTCCCGAAACCTAGTTGTGTTTTTACATGTTTAGCAGTTAAGGGCGTTTCTCTTTCTGACCAGTGTCGTGCTTGTACCTTTACGTTGGAGGTGAAAATAGGGGTAGAAAATATTTGAGAGGGGGGGGGGGGTGAAATAAAATATTTTGGGGAAATTCCTTAGCTGGGAAATTCCAGCTTAGGAATTCTTAATAAATGAACGTCTCACTAAACAAACGTCTTACTAAATTTAGGCTTATTACAACAATACAACTTATTGTTTGTGGTCATCGTGGCTGAGCAGTGAGAGAGCTCAGCCTGGATGTTGGAGGTTTGCGGATCTGGTCGAACCCCTGGAAAAGGGATCTTGGCAAAGTCCCTGCCAGGACTGCCAGCCAGGGTAGCGTGAGAGGCTACCATGCTCCTTCAGCAGCTATGGGAACTATTCTGGCCAATTCTGGACAATCTTTCGGCCCCTACGATGATCGGAGGTTGCCCGGATCGAATCCCCGGGTTGGCACCTCCCTTCACCAGATATTTCTTCTTCTCTAAAAGTTTGGTAATGTTCCAAATTAAGCCGGTTCAGCCATACAAGCATTAAATTGCTTCGGCTGACTTAAGGCTCTAGGAAATTAATTTAAAAAAAATTTGTTAACAAATCCAATTTGTTGTGTTGTGTATATCATAATTGGTGGTTTTTTTTCCTGATTAAGCCGAATTGGGATTTTTATGTAATTTCGCAAATCTGAAGGTAAACAAAAAAAAAAACTGAGTTCATTTTCATAAGTTTCTCTTTCAGTTTTGACTTAGGAGTAATGTGTCTGTAACAACGGAGCTATATACGGTATTATTTATTTGTATTTATTTATTTATTTATTATTATTATTATTATTATTATTATTATTATTATTATTATTATT
>JAHWFP010169572.1:0-23424 GCA_023313725.1 Lithobius niger
AAATGTCTAGCTGCTGCCGTTTGTAACATTTTTGGTTTTGCTAATTGACTTGTGGCCAACTAGCTAAAATGAACTCCATTCGAAAGCTGTCGAAAAAACGGTAAAATGGTGTAGGTAAAAGTCAATTTTTGGCAAAATTATCGAAAAAATTAGATTGTACCGATAATGACGAAATGGGTGAAAAATGCACATTAACAGCAACTGAAAAGAAACTGGAAAATAATGTCAGTTACACCGCAGGTAATGTGAAGTTCAACAAGATAACACCAAAACTGCAAAATAACTGCAGTTTTCAGCAGGCTAACTCAGAAACTGCAAAATAACTGCAGTTTACCAATAGTGAAAATGACGTTTTGTCACTTCTTAAATTATGAACAAATTTTTATGGTTCAAGAAAGGGTTGGTATAGTGTAGAACAATAAATCCCAATTGACTGTTTAAAATCAAGCCAACAGTTGCATAACTTTAGCGGATATCACAAAATGCAAAACTTGGAACCATACACATTAACGCTTAGTGATTGGCTAGGTATATAAAGCCGGATGACAACATACATCGTTGTAAGTAAAGTAAGAGTATATCAGGGAAGGTATGGATGCATGTTAAGAATAGAAATATGTTACTGTTCATGGAGTGCTCAGATTTAGGTATGAATGACAGATGAAATTTATTTTTGAATTTTTTAAATTTTATTTCCACCTGCAATTATTGGAAAAAACTGAAGTTTAACTGCAGTTTGAACTGCAGTTTAACTGCAAAATAGAACTGCATATTTTTTGGGGTGGGCAATTTACTGCACTTTCACTGCACTTTTTTTTTTTTTGCAGTTTTTCTGCAGTTCATTTTCAGCAGGACCATTGCGTGGTTAATGACGTAACGATGAAAAATGGAAAGCTACTTTACAGTGCACATAAAATAAACCCTTTGCGACGTTTCGAAGCAAACCCCACTTCGTTATGAAGGAATAAAAAAATACGGCTAAGAAGCCAAAGTCAAGTAAAACACTTTAATAAAATTGTTTGATGACCCATACTGGTTGGTGTATGGTTGTATTTAATTGTCCATTAATGGTCAACTCTTTTATTTGTACATTACTTGCTGATTCACTTCCCGGAATAATGAATATAACCATTGCGTGGGGAATGTGGGCGCAAATAACCAGCAGTATTACTTCCTGCTACTCTTTTTTTTTCGTCTTCTTCTAATTATTATGAAGGAAAGAAGCCAATATTCCTTGGCAATATATAATGACGCGTTTACGTTTTCCTCTTAAATCACAAAACAAATAAACGTTTTAAAATAATTACCTTTAAGCTAACACTTCCATGCTGTTACTTCTTCGTATATACGAAGCGAAAGAGTTACCATGGTTTATCCTTAAAAAGAAGAAGGAGGCTTAGCCCCCACCGCCAACAGGCCAACAGAATTATACTGTGCCTACTATGGATTTATGTTCAAAATAGTACTTGTCAACCAATAATGTGTTCAATATTACCTCCATTTTATTCGTTATCATTCTATTGTATTCTATATTGTATTCTATATTGCATTCTATTGTATTCTATTGTATTCTGTTGTACCAGACTTATACAGCACACACAAGTTCACCATGAACTTCGAGTCGTCGTAATAAACTACTGTACTTACTTACATGTAAAGAGGTGCAGATAGGAATTTATACCCCCCCCCCCCCCCACCCCCACCCCCCGCCCCTGAAAAAACTAATTTTACTTCACAGGCAGAGATCCAAACACGTGGAAAGCAGCCTGTCCCAATCACTCGGTAATGCAATTCCTTACCCTTCCCCTCCCAACGCAAACCCGTTATTTTCTCGAATGCAAAGGATGAATGCAATTATGGAAAGAAAACTGTCGTTGGTGTCGTGTTTTTAGTCTAAATATAGTTTAATTCAAATTGAAAAACGAATATTTGGCGAGCTGTGAATGAATGAATAAATAAATAAATGATTAAGGCGCAACAAGAACGCGAAAAACGTAACGTTTAAAGAACGGTGTCTGAGTTCCACTAATTTTTTACTCCCATCCTTCTTATCCCAGGGACCCGGCTAAAGTCAAAATTTTGAAGTTGTCATTCCAACGCATGTTTCTTCCTCCATTGCAGCATCAAATGAAAATAAAAAAAAACATCGGCCGACCGAGAAATCCTATAATAAAATAGTTGGTTTTCTAAATTCTCATTTCCATCTTAGAGCACAAATTCCTAAACGTGCAGCAACAGAAAAAGTGCAGCAATCAAACGAAGCCATCACTGATCTTTACGAGCACATCTGGATAGCACTGTCACCACAGGCGCAGGTGCTAAAGAAATTATAAACAGATGCAACCGCGTTACTTCTGAACGTGCGAACTTGGCAGTAATAGTATATTTTTTCCTTCAGCATGCTTCACATTAAAATAACTTTCACTGTGGTATATTATGCCGAATGGCCTTGTGCCGTTCATATAGTGTTCAGGACCGCTAGCCTTACGGATAGGACTCCCTTACTGCCAGTACTAAAAACTGACTTAGCCATCCAACGAAAACCCGAGTTTCTCCAAAAATATTAGAGGTAAGAATCTCATCTTCGAATTCGCTTATTTCATGCATCAAAGCTACCTTGTCGTTAAAATTTCAACCAAATCAGACCAAAATTGCTAACGTTAACGTGACCCCAAACCAAGGTCGAGTGGAACGATAGTATTGGTAAAGGTTGGTCATTCCCAAGCTCATTATTTTTTCCCCCGCCAAATGACGTCACTGGGGCTTGTGAGTTACGAATTCATTGAGTTGCGTTGTGCAATGTATTAAGTCTACCTACCATGATGCTAAACGGTTTTGTGTTTGTGGGGTCCTTAAGATATTTACGTGGATTAAGAAACACGTGTTTCCCAGCAGGCTTTAGCCAACAACATTATTACTGTAATACGACGAAGTACAATTCCAGCCGAACCATTGTTTAATCAACAGGTGACCTCAACAATCACAGCTTTTATTTTTTTCTGCATTACTGTCACATCTATCACAAAAGACCTCTCATCGTCGTGGGGCAGTTTGGTATTCGCGTTGATATCCTGATCCCTAAAAACAAACAACCTCCCTGAACTTCTCTACTGGCCTAGAAGGGGGGGGGGGGGACGATCCGAGGAGCCGTACAAATAAATACTTATTCGCTATTTTCTAACTTTTTTATGAAGCCACAGATTACATACAGCCAGAAAAATAATTGTACAGTAAAATAAAGAGGTCATACGTTTTTCAGCAGGGGGAGGGGGGATACGGGGGGGGGGGGCACGTAAAATGTACCCCTTCCCAGAGAAAATATTGATTTACGACGCTGACCTATTGGACTTTGGGGAGCTAGTAAATTTGTAACGTCACTTACCAAACGGGGTGCAAGGTAAAAAATAATCCAGCTGTCAGACTAATTTGCAACCAATTTGCAAACCAATTATGCAACTAATTCGCAACGGAGATGGGGATTGTAAAATGAAAATAAACAACTCTAACCGTTTCTGTTAAAAAGAGGGAAAAAATACTTATGTTGATCCCTGTCATACACTACGCTTGAAGGCATGGAAAAGAAATTGTGTGTGTAGTAAAATCGTGTGAAGTTTTAAAGAGATTAAACAATAATAATCGGTTGGCTTCGCAGCGCTTGCACTTATGTAAACAACGCAAACAGGATAGCAGTTATATGATTATGAATTAACAACTAGAAAAGAATTTTTACTGCTGTACAAGACGACGGACAGATTTCTGAATGCCGGTATTCGATGATTTGTTTTCGATTCGACAACCCCAGAATGGACGCCATGTTGGATTTTGAATTCTCGCTACGAGTAGCTATTTATTCTGTCGTCGTTCGCTCGAAGCTGTATTTTCAGCGAGAATAGCAAACTTTTGAAATAGCGAGAAATGGCAACAATGTGGTAGCAATGTTTAAAGTGACTGTTGCACTTTGTTCTTCATCCGTGTTGTTATTTATAATACATTTAATTTGTTGTATATTACCGCAATCATTTAATAGAAACGGGAAATTAATCGTAAATGAATAACGGTTGCCTAGCAAATAGCGATAGGCGAGCTACAACGTCTCGCCAAGGCAAGCGAGGCCGTCTCGCGCGCTTCTACTCGGCCCAGAATCTTTCGGCTAGAGAGGCCACCTCGCTCGGCTCTCTCTGCTGGCAGCCAATCAGGAAGAGGGAGTTGATGACGTTTCAGGCAAGATGGCGCCATAAACAAGCCGTTGCGTATCCCTGTACTCGATCGGTTCGTCACTCGGTTTAGCTAAATATTTTAATTGTTAGACAAACAAAATGAATCGGCACTTAGATAGGAATGCATTTAATAATCGGGGCCATGAAATGGCAGGCAGACTAGGTTCAAATCGCGCTATTGTTCGCCTCCGATCAAAACAGGCCACAGGCCACAGAGCTAAGTCACCACTAGAAACGATCGTTCATTTCTCACAAAAATTGGGAAACTTGCGTTCGTTAGAGAATAAGAGAATAATCCACTGATTCCGAGAATAATCCACTGATAAATTAGAGAATAATCCACTGATTCCGAAAATACTATTGTATGAATCTGAAAGTCTTGCAGTAATTAGCTATGAGCAAAAATATGCATTCATTTTAGAGCCACTCAGAGCCAATCAGAGTCACGCTAGTGTACCGCACTGTAGCCAAGTGGCTTGAATGCTCGCTTGAATGGAATTTGAGGAGCGAGAAGCGAGTGCTCGCCGGGAGGGTCGGCGAGGAAAACGGCACGCTAGTCCGTGTAGCGTGGCTAGTGTTGTTCCTGGTGTTGCATAAATGGAGTTGTAGCTTCAGACTGGGATAGCAAATATTGAAAAGCTTTTCAGATCGCGCTGGACAAACGTAGTGGTACAAATAATGACTTCGAACTGATACAATTTAACAATAAAGTTGTTCCGCGCGAGTTCCAGTGATTATAAAAAAATAAACCTGATTGTTCTACGATATGACTTTCAGCTGATTTCGCTCCTTTCATTGTATGTATAGTCAATATTCATGTGGCGTGCGAGCGAGGACGAGCCCCTGTTACTGCACACTGTTATTAAGCGCCACTGCATTTGTGAGTTATTTTTTTCGGTCGAATGTTCCACTTACTCACAGCTAAAATTAACGTTCATTGACTAAGCGGCGCTGCATGCTTTCAAACATTCACCACTAAAACCAACGTTTGCCTACCAATCGGCGCAAGTCTGTAATAATTATACCGCTCCATAATGTTTCAAATACTTACCACTAAAACCAATGTTCGTCTATACTAAGAGTGTAGGATTGGACCACCCGGGAATCCGGGAATCCCCGGGGAGGCCGGCCCCCCACTACAGGTGGCACTTGTTTAAAAAAAAAAACAATTTTTTTGAAAAATTTGAAATGAATTCGTATGAAAAATTGCATCTCCCAAGTTGCAGGATAACGTTTTAAATTCACGCTGATTGCTTTAAAATATGCTAGCTTGCGTGGCTCCCCCACCCCCGAACCCCCTACCCCACACTAAAGGAGGCCTTTGTATAAAACACATTTTTGGGGGGAACAATTTTAAACGAATTTGTACGAAAAATGCGCTTCATAAGTTGTAGGAATACGTTTCAAATACACGCAGATTTCTTAAAAATATTGCTATCTTACGGGACTTCCCCGGGGCGGGGCCGCCTTCTTCCCTTGGGCGGCGCCCAGAGTCCCCTGCAGTACATTTCCTGGGAGGCCCGACCCATCCAAATCCGACCCCGTCTACTATAAGCAGCGCTCTATCGTTTCAGATGTTCACAATTAAACTCAACGTTCATCTACTAGACGCTCACTACTACGATTAACGTTCATCTGCTAAGCAAAACGGCAATCGTGAATTTTGTTGTTGTTTACGACACACACAGCGAAGAAATAAACAGCCTGTGCATCTACGGACTGTACAGAAGCCAAAATCTCGGTCGAAGTTAGGGAGCGTCCATAAACTACGTAATGCTTGAGGAGGAGGGGAAGGGGGAGGTCGATGTGGCGGTACGAATTGTTACGAGGGGAAGGAGTGTGGGTTAAATGTTTGTTACGTAACAAACTGCTAATGAATTTAATTAATAAACCGATGAAAGCCACAGGAACACAGATTTTTTTACAGCTGTTCAGAACTTTTATTTATTAATTTAATGGAAAGCATTTCTTTTATTTATTAGCGAAAAGTGCTGACGTTCTGAATAAACATCTTTTTCTCCCTATATTTTCTTGTTAGGATTAACTCCAAAAATGGAACATGCACAGCTAGTAAACCAAGCATGCTTTGAGTTGATCCGAGAAATGGTTCCACAATTTTTGGTGTAACCGTTTAGTGAAAGGGAGGGGGATATAAGGAAACCCTTCTTCCCTCTGAAACAGTGAAACATTTCATGGCTCAATCTTGGCTGCCTTGCATGCAAAGCAGTTACTTTTAAATCAGTGTTTGTTAAAATTCCATAATAAGTCTTAATACACCTAAGTAATGAAGTTAAAAATTAAAAGTCCAATAAGTAATTTTTTTATTGAGGGGGGCCGCGGGGGGGGGGGGGGGGCAAAGGGACTTCATAATGGCACAGCTTTAAGCAAGGCATGCAAAAAAGGAAAAAATAAACGTTGCGTAATTCATGGATGCTCCCTTATGTCGTGATCCAAACATCAGATCAAAGCATAACTGTGATCTTCTTTGTTATCTTGATCGACTTTTGGATAGAAACCTGATGAAATTCGACCAAGATGTACCAAATTCTGAACAATCGCTTTCGCGATCCGCATCAGTCTGATCTTCCAGATACGGATTGGGTGGGGGTGGAGGGAAGGGCTCGTACAGATTTTAGCTGACACACCGGGGAAACAGGTTTAATTTCGTGTCTTGCACGTATCGTTTCCATTTGCTGATGTAATTACGAAACGGGAGATTCGAAGGCTTTTCCCTTGGAGTATCGGAGGACGGACTTATGACATCATTTTTCATTACAACATGAGATCTCGAAGAAGGGAAGCGGAACGCGCATTTGCAAAAAAAAAACTCCGCAAATTCGTCGGCTCTCGAGCAGAGAATTCTAAACGTAAACAGTTTTATCGTTTGCCCATGCAGTCGATTAATTTTGCTTTCGCGTGGAGCTTCAAGATTAAAATATTTAAGAAGCGTATTTATATTTCTGCACTTCAAGTTTGGGTTTGCCTGATTTTATTTTATGTTATATTTTAGCTGCAATTCGGTAGCGATCGATGTACGTTGATCTTCTATTCATGTTGGAACGTAATGGAAACGTACAGAACGAAATGTCTTAATAAACAGGATAGAAACACAAATGACCTCCATTACGAAAAATAAACGGAGACGAGGTTTAATGGCGCATCGACCTCAGTCACTGTGCTGTGCAGTGACCCGGGTTGCCACCGGGGTTTAACCAAATCCCAAATCGAGATCTTATCGCATTTCTGTATCTCCTGCAGTAATTGAATAATCCCGGATAGGAGGATAGAATCATCACTCAATTGCAACGCAATGTCTCGCGGAAGATGGAAACGGCGACGAACACCATCAAGATGGTGACAATCAACAAGAACGTGATGGACAGTTAGTGGTTGGTTACTATGACATTTTGCTACTATGACCTCACCCCGTCTTTTGGTGTCGCCAATCACTAACTGTCCATCACGTTCTTGTAAATTGTCACCATCTATGTCATAGTAGAAACGACGTAGTAGCAAAGCGTTGTAATATCAAAACGTTTTCCCCGTCGTAGTAGCAAACGGTCATAATAGCAAAACGTCAAAAGGGCAAAGCTTGAAGGTACTGAGTCGGGGTCATAGTAGCAAAATGTCACAGTAGCAAAACGTCATAATAGCAAAAAATGCGACATAAGAGCAAAAATCTGAGAGGCGTCGTGTGAGAAACGACATATCAGCAAAACGTCATTGTAGCAAAACGACATAAGAGCAAAACTCGGCGCGCTTCCAGCAAGAATCCGTCATAATAGCAAAACGACATAATAGTAAAACGTTACAATAGCAAAATCTTGTGATACAAATCGTCAAATCGTCATGTCGTTTTGCTATTACGTCGTTTGCTATTATGACGTTTAGGCGATTTATGGTTTTGCTTCTATGACGTTTTGCTAGTATGTCATTTAGCTGTTGTGGCGTTTTGCTGTTGTGACGTTTTGCTATTATGACGGATTGCTGATTTGTCGTTTGCTCGTACGACGCCTCTCAGATTTTTTGCTCTTATGTTGCATTTTTTTGCTATTACGACTTTTTGCTACTATGACATTTTGCTACTATGACGCCACCCCCAAAAGGGATTCAGGAGGGATGACCCCCCCCCCCGTCCCCTCAAAAGGAAGGGAACAAAGCCACTTTCCATTTCCACGTTCGACTCGAAGGTCAGAATGTCTGCATGAGGACCTGGACCCTTGACCTTTCAGACCAATTGCCGAAGTCCTCCTACGCCTTGTTCGTAAGACTTAAGTTGTTTCAGCTCTTCAGCCGTCGTTCTTAAAGGTTAAGGGTTTAATTCCTCCTTCAGGAATTCCGAGTACAAAAGGCAACGTTTTAATGATACTAGAAGACAAAAATAAACTCACTTGATGGTTAAGGTAAGTTTTAACCGAATAATACTTTGGACGTTAAATGAAAACTTGAACTTCCAGTTGAAGTTGAACTTCTAGTTTTCATTTAACTTTCGAACTATTAGTATGTGCGATTAACTTGGCTAATAGGATTAACCCTTGGCGGCCTTTCCCTGGTGGAATGATATCACTACCTTCAAAGGCCGGCCGTTTTTGGAAACTTGGCGGGTTTTTCTACCAGTTTTGGTTTGGGTGGATAAGTTTTAACTGAACCTAAGTCAAAACAAGTAAGGAACACACGTAAACTTTCCTGTAAGGTATCAGATGATATAATTTCCCTAAAACCAAACTTGTTAATGATTCTCACCATTTGATTTTTGGTGAGTTGAAATCGCGATATCAGACGCCAAGCTTTTCCGTCGAGTAAGCATTCTTCCAAGTAATACTTCAAAGGTTAGGAAAAAAATTGAAATTGTGGACTGCACAGTTTCAAGCATTTCGTTCAATATTTGTAATCTTAAAACCCAGTTCTTTCGTCAAATTAATCCCACCGTTTAACATTACTAACATTAAATGAAATACTTGAAAACTGTGCAATATACAATTTCCATTTTTTTTAGACATTGAACTATTACTTTGCCTCTATTTTGTGGCATTTCATAGAAATCAGACATCATTACATATTTCAATAGGCCCTCGACAGGCCCTTTGAGAGCATAGGCCTCACGGGATACTTCCAGTTTTCCCGTGTGGCCAGTACGCCCCTGCTTTTCAGCTTATCATCTCGTAAAATTGCTGGTAAATAAAATTGGATCCTATCAATTTGGACCAAAAATGTGATATCTCCTCAAAACAAAACGTGTTGAGGATTTTGCCAAGCTTTTATGCCGGTTGAAGTCGTGATATCAAAGGCCAAGCTCTTTCGTCAAATTAATCCCACCGTTTGATACCACGACTTTCACCGGCAGAAAAGCTCGGCAAAATCATCAACAAGTTTTGTTTTGAGGAGATATCACATCTTTTTAGTCCAAATTGATATGATCCAATTTTACTTACTAGCAATTCTACGAGATGAAAATCTGAAAAGCAGGGGCCTACTGACCGTACGGGAAAACTGGAAGTATCCTGTGGTGCCTATGCTCAAAGGGCCTGTCGAAGGCCTATTGAAATTTTTCGTGATGACCGATTTCTATGAAATGCCAGAAGAGAGATGCCTACGTTAACCATTTCCAGGTCTTAAATGGCCCTCTTAGTACTCCCCTGCTGAAATGATGCGTAAAATGTGTACTGTCACTGTGTACCAGTGCATGGTAATGTGTTCTGTTAGCACACAGCATATACAGCGGGAACTTATGCAAAATAGTTATTCTAATAGCTCCTTCTCTATAGCCGAAAGAAAACTGCTTAGTGCAAACACGTTAAAACACGAAAGCAGATTTATAGACTCGAATTCGGCTGGCAAAACAACAAAAGGGATTCCGTTAAATCCTCGGGGAAAACACTCTCTCTTCCTTTTAGTGAAGTCATTTTAATGAGAGCTTGCCGAAGTGGCACCACTTAACGTAAGGGCAGACGCGGCATCTGATAAAAACGACGTTTAATGGCCATAATTTTTATGGAGCTTTAGTACCTCGTTCTTTCGAAAGCTTACATGCCATTATGGTTTTATGACTTTCCGTAATGGGATGTAATCCGAAATTAAATTAAAAGTAGTCAACAAGGAAGCGGTTACTGGTTTGTGCGCTGGTTGGGGCCTTGTCACTCTGGGAGAGAAGGTCACGCAAGCGTCCATAGGGAACAATTGTCGTCAGACCCCCCCCCCCCCACCGTGTCACTTGAAATACGTGCCGTAGACACACGATGACTCGAATCGGACGAAAATTATGGGGCAAGCAGATAAAACGGTGAAAGGTGGGTGGGGGGGGGAGCTCCATTTCGGGTTTTAATTAGAGACAAGGGCAGCTTTCTATCAGAAACCTTTGCCAGGTGAGGGTTGGGTGTTTTAGATTACTGTGACCGCACGAGAAGAATTAAACAGAGCTCCCTTTTTGAATTCACAGGTATGACTTCCTTGCGATGGAGAAGGTGCTGGCCAAGTGGGTAAAGATGCCTTTTTAAAGATGTACGTGTTAACCCAGCAACAAAACGAATTTGTAGACGACGTTTAGATTAAATAACAAAATTGTACTACTCAAATATTACAGAAAAAAGGCAATGAAAGGGAACGATTATAATATTAATCGTTATAATAAAAGATAAAAAAAAATTAAAAGTGTGGCTTCATAGGGATTCAGCAAAGGAGAATCAAGACAAAATGGCGAGACTTTTTGACCCCATAAATCAAGACTTTTCTACAAGTCAAGAAATTTCTAGACATTTCTACCAATAATCTCGGTTTCGGTTCGGCGTAACTACCTTATAATATAAGTTTCATCTTGACATTTCTTGCACTCACAGTTTTTGGACTCTCTACTGTTTTTACTGTTGAAAAACCGTTAATGTGTGGTTGAACGCAGATAGTAAAAATGAGGCCTCCTGAAAGGCGAGGGGGAACCACAAATGCATGCAAAATCAATTTAATTTTCAAAACTGGTATATTGCCAGTCTTGGTCACAAAAAAAAACTCTATTTAACAAGCTAAAACATTAAAACACAGGAGCAATAAACTTTGCTGACGTTTGCTGAATGAACGAACGACAGAAAAGCATAGCTTTTACTTTATTCAATAGTCATTGGGTGTCACTATTATTAACATGCTACTTAAAACTTAGGCACGAAGCTTTTAAGCCGATTCTTCTCATTTGAGAACGGGGGGGGGGGGGGGTGGCATTTTGACATCGAAACGTCGTGTTTTGTGTATGTACACAATTTTAGGCTACTTTTTCCTTAAAAGATTGTCTCACGTCGGAGGGAGATATATTTTTTTTCTGGGAAGTTCCTATGGGATCTTCGATCGATACCCCACGATCAACATAAGCAAGAGGCACTTCCGAGGCACTTCTGGGGCACTCCTCTTCCTGTATGCAGAATCCGTAACCTCTGCAACATGAGGCAGTCTATCAAGTAGTTCTGTCAACAAACACAAAGTGATTTCTCAGTGGTTGTTCTGTAGTCGTCTCTTGTTTATTTTTCACCGTCATTTACGTAGAATTACATTCGTTTCTATACCCTGTAAGAAAAACTAGTTTCTGTCCATTTCAGTAGCGATGCTTTTTCGATACTTTCTCGATGTTGGCCGGAATTCTGTACCAGCATCACTTTCTCTAGCTCTGAATCACATCATACACATTTCTGCTGAGAAACCCAAGTTGGGTACGAAAACCGACCTCGTCCACCGTCTAGCACCCATCGATTGCCAGCTAAGAGTAACGGCAGGCAAGCAAGTTGTCGGATACAAACTCCGCACTAGCCCTAATATGGGGATAACATCCCTGCATTGAAATGTAATCCATTGTGCTATTCCGGTGTGGGTTCCTTCCATTAACACTTCCCCACCTCGTCCTCCTCCTCCTCCACAACCCACATCAACCGTCTGTCGCTCTCCTACAGGTCGGCATCAAGGCGACTGTCACCCAGTTTCCTTAGCAACGCTGGCTTTGTTTCCCTGTTAATTGCGTGCACATGGTGACATTGGCAGGGTAATGAGGCCTCTCATTAGTTGCTCCGAGGTGATAGAAAGGCCCAGCGGGGGTGAGGTTTGGGAGTTGGGACCGGCGAGGAGGGGTGAATTGGGGGGGGGGGGGGAATCATGGTGAATTAGTATTAGGAAGATCCATGTCCAAATGGAATAACACACACCATGGCTAATAGTCCCGAGCGACAAGCGACGAACAATTTTGTGTTTGCGTGTGCCATTTCGATCGGTCCAAGAGTGTGATTTATGTTTAGATCTGTTTCTGGGAGGTGGTAATGTTGTTCGTAACCAGTGGAAAACAAACAACGATTTGAGATAGCAGAAAATGTGAATGGCTAAATATTAGTATTAGTTCAAATCGTCATGTATAGGTGCGGCAGGAGAGATATAGATACGATATCACAAGACAACATATCAGACAAGAGGTATAGCGATTTACGCAGATTAAAATTTAATTTGTGGATCATGGATGGTACTGTAGAAAGGCGGTTCCCGACCGGCAAAAAGCCCACAACAGCAAAACAAATGTGCATAAAATTTTAATTTTTTTTGTGCCCAATTGGTTATACAATAAAAATTGACACAAGACAAAACAAAAGAGAAACTGCCTACACTCCCGCAGTTATCCAATCAAGCCCAACTGCTGACAATATTGGAAATTCTGACAAAGTCCAAAAATTATGGTGATAATTAAAAAGTTATGGGTATGTGTGAGCTTTTTCGGGTTCCTGTGAACCAGTAGGCACCTTTCTACAGTGCCAATTTATGCCGAGTTAAGAGCTAATTAGTACCAAAAGGTCAAATGAATGTTGAAAGCCATGACAGAAAGTAAACCGCTATTACTGAAAAAAATTAACAGAACGGGCGTAAACACTTTGATTTGTTTAACCCCTAGTAGTTAACTTAGCTGATTCAATTAGTTGCTGATTTAATCCAACATGTGTAACTACGGTTATATGAGTATTTTTCAGAAATTGAAACTGACTTCAGGGTTCGTACACGGCCTTGAATTCCTTGAAAAGCCTGAAATTTCAAAACCAAAAATTCAAGGCTTGAAAAGCCTGAAAAAATGGCATTTTTTTTTGTAAGAGCCTTGAAATGGCCTTGAATTTTGTTACTGTACTATGTTTGATGAAATACAGTCAATTTATGCTTAAATTCATAAATAAATAAAAAATAGTTCGTCAGCCTGGTGCTTATCTTATTTCGACGTACCTTCGTTCGTATTCACCTATAAGTGCGGTATTGGAAAGACAACTTACCCCACGATGGGGGCAAAATAAATAACTTTTAAACGGATGTTTATTCAATATTAGAGTATAGGCTAGCAAAAATAATGAATATATTGTAAGGTAATTTTTAACAATTTGGTGTGCAAAACGGCCTTGAAATTGGCTCGGAGTTGGCCTTGAAAAGGCCTTGAAAATGGTTTCATCTGTTATGTACGAACCCTGTAACTTGACACCGCTTAACAATATGTTGACAATTCGCCATTTAAAACTTTTACATTCCATTTTATCATGTCGCGATCGACAAGACTATATTAACAAAGTCGTTTTTGGCACGCTCTTGAACTTCACGAAAGCATTTCACACTGTTAATCAAGCTAGGTTATTACAAAAAAATAGAAACTTTTATGGAAATCGGGTACTTGATAACTCCTAGTTCACTGACTGTTTATCAAATCGAACTCAGGTCACTATTAATTGAAAATGACCTTAGTGATAGTGCATTAGTAACTTCAGGTGTGCAGCAGGGGTCCGTTTTAGGGCCGTTGCTCTTTCTTATTTATATTAACGATATTTATAACCTGTATAATCATTCTAATATTATTTCTTTTGCTGATGACACGGCACTTCTGACTGTCGGCGATAACACTTATAATACTACTGACAAATCGAGAAAAATCTTATCATAATTGGACATTGGTTTGCTGGAAATTTGTTAAAAATTTTAATGTTCGAAACTGTTCATTTTTCTCTTAAAGGAAGGGCGTTGCCAGACGATACTAAAATAGCCCTTCACAAATGGTCTCAGTTACAACAACATTGTGACTGCCAATAAATTAAAAAGGTAAATAAAGTATATCTCGGAATGTTTCTGGACAATAAGCTAAACTGGAAATGTCAAATTAATTCTCTTACTACCTGGCTGCGTGCTCTTCTACGCAAAATGTTTTGCATTAAAAAACTTGTAGGCTACCACTCAATTCGATGAAATTTTTTTTTATTTTGCATGGCGCAATCTTTTTTTGCAGTACTCAGTATTATGCTGGGGTGGCATTTGTACAAATGCCGTAACCTATAGCTAACCTGCAAAAGTAAATTATTAGAACGATTATGTTCAAGAAAAGATGTGGCCATTCCTTTCCTGTCTTTCAGCAGCTAAGTAATCTGCCAGTCCGACATTATACGTTTACAGAACTTTAATTTTCGTAAAAACGGTGCTCAGTTATCAATTCGACAAGTTACTGAATACCTGTAGCTTTTTTTACGCGCACCCAGCCTTAGCCATGGCGCCAGAAAGAGAGAGGGTCAATTTTGCTAGGTAAATCCTATCGGAAATAGTTACTGAATACCATTACAGGAACGACTTCACAAAATCAGTTACTTTCTGGGTAGTACGTTTTATAATTCCTTGCCAACCAAAATGAAACTTACTGTGTGCGCGGCGTATCTTGAGTCCCACAAGTATTTTATAAGCGGCTAAGTCTTCCTGGAGGAAGCGGCTTTAATCGACAGCCGCCATTGTTTTTTTAACCATTTGGATATGAACAAGGCACCCTGCTACCAAAAACGTACAATCAATTATCTGTCTTCGTTTTGTGCCGAACTCAAGATAGGCAGCGGACACTATAGCGATGTGATTTCATCGTGTAAGAAACATTTGTTCAAGTGGTAACTTGATATAAACACAACTAAAGAATAATTGTGAAAGAATAATTGTGCTATTCTTGTTTTCTTTGGATTGTTCATGTTTTTTTTTCTTTTATCTTTGTTGGAGCGAAGCGAGGGCGAAGGCCAAGAGGAGCTCTGTTTATGAATACATTCGAATGCAATCTTTGTAATCGCATCCCGCAATAACAACTGTAAAAATTAAAACCAAGTTTTGCACATTGATAGCGGTACACCCAGAGGTGGTTTGTAAAAAAAAAAAAAAAATTAAATCGAACATGTTGTTGAGGAACAACGCCATCCAGCGACGTGCTACGAAAGCAAATAGACAAAGAAACAAGATGCGACGACGCAAATTGAGCCACAACGCTGTCTCCAATGCAACACGGGTTACTTCATTTGACGAGCTTAGTTTTGCATAATTTCTCCCCATGCATTGTTTTAACATTATTTTTTTTTAACTAAATGTTTATGGAACTTTAATTTGTTGTGTGATTAATAATCGCTCGTCCCATTTTGTCGCCAGTGTAACAGATGTTGCCCTAGTAATTTTATCATAATGTTTTTTTTTTGTTTTTATAATTATATAGCCTATATTTTTAAAATGATTTCCGCGTATAATCCTGTATTTTTAATGCCGGAATTTATTCCTCAGGGTTTTTTTTTTTTACTTTGTTCTGCATTTAATTACGGCTCTAACTCATACGCGGGTATCTGCTCGTGTGATGTCTGGGTATACAACTTTCATGGCTGAATTTACTTAAGGAGACAAGGGTCGAAGACTTCAAAACAAGAAACCACCCGGACAACTGGATTTCCCTTGGCTAACAATTTTTATGCACTTACACATTTTCGCACCTCATACGGACGCTTCATCAGACCTAAAAGAACGGGAAAACAAACAAAAAATACACCAGGCACTTCCACGCAGACAGAATAAAGTTAAAATGTACTTACCCACATAAACAAACTCAAGGCTGAACGCCAAGTCACTGTCAAGGCTTTGGGCCCATTTTCTTGACAGTGACTTGGCCTTCAGCCATGAATTTTTTTATGTGGGTACATACATTTTAATTTTACTCTCACTGTTTGGAAGTGCCTTGTGTGATTTTTTTTTATTTGTATTGCCGTTCTTTTAGGTCTGATGAAGCGCCCTTATGAGGTGCGAAAATTGATAAGTGCATACAAATTGTTAACCAAGGAAAATCCAGTTGTCCGGTTGGTTTGGTTTCTTGTTTTGATGGCTGAATTTGTATTTTGCACTGCAAATAAACTCAACTCAACGTGAAAGAGATAAAACAAAACTCTTGGCCCACTTCTGCACTTAGGCTAAAACCGAGGTTAGTTTAAGTGCTTCCATTTCAGAACACGAAACTATAGTGTCCGCAGCCTATCTTGAGTTCGCCCCACAATGAACACAGATCATCAATTGTATGTTTTTGGTAGCAGAGTGCCTTGTTGATATCCAAAATAGTTACAAAAACAATGGCGGCCGCCGATTAAAGCAACCACAACCAGGAAAACGTAACCGATCATAAAATACTCAAGATACGCTGTGTACACTCTAGTATGAATGAGTTCAAGAAAATAATCACTGGAAGTTTATATATTTATTTCAGATATTTGTATTTATGCAATACATGGTGCACGTCATCCCGCAAAGTACAAAGGAAAGTGCTCAGTCCACAATGGCAGGTGTCATAGTTGCATAACAAAGCAAAACTAACCGAAGAATTCTTTTATCGTCATTGCAAAGGAAAGCAAAACAGTCTACAGCCCTAACCAGGCTGGCTGTTCGCGGCTGTGCATGGCCACGTAAGATGGTGTACCAAAGACTTCAAACTTGGTCTTTAAACGCAACAAGAACCGTACGATTGCAGTAACATCGTAGGCACGTAGTGACGCACCGCTTCGTACGAAATTTTCTTCTGTCTGGAGAGGGCTTAAGACCTTTCATCGTACGGACTTTTCTGAGTGCTTGTGCTAGACTGTGGCACCTTGATGAAACATATACAACATACCCGAAAATTTAATAATACTAGTTTTGAAGGGGAACAGGAAGGCAAATGGAAGAAAGAGTCCGTCAACACATCCAGTTTTTTTTTTTCTGTACGGTACGCAAACAATTCTGGCTTTTTTTTTTTAGGGATACATGACACAGACAAGTTATGCTGACTTTCAATTGAAAAGCTACCATGGAAAAGAAAAAAATTCGGTTGAAGAACCACAGAAAAGCTACATTCCAAAGAAAAAAAAATTACGATTAAAGAAATGACGTTGGTTGTAAATATTAGTAATAAGCACAATGCACGCAACACTGTGAACAGTTAGAGATTATGTGAAGGCAAACCAAGCAGTGCTACATAAAAATACAAACAACGTTTCGAAAATTATCAATTTTCGTCTTCAGGTTAGCAATAAAATTAAAGCATGGCAAAAGCCACTAAGTCAACCTATATTAAAAGCATAAAACAGATATTTAAAACGGATGAAAACCACCAATTTCTTCCCTCAAAAGAGGCAGAAATGGCAGCCGAAAAGCAACGACCCACCTGCTCCGTTGGATGCCACGTCGCAAGGCAAGGTGTATGCGAATCGGGGTCACGTGTTTGCAGTTAGAGATGACAAGTGAGCAGCAATAATAACGAAGAAATTCAGGGTTCTGTCATGAGTTCGGGAATTGAGTTCGGCACTTTGGGTTGAGTCTCCAATGCACTATACCACTGTAGTAACTCGCTACTATCAGGATTGCTACTAACTTGGTAAATGAACTAATGTCAGTATACAACTAACATATCCAGAGGGTGCCTGGATTGTCAAGAGCTGTGATGAGTTCGGGAGATTAATCTGGGGTTTCGGTTTCGGTAGCACTATACCACTATAATAACTCGAGCGTACATCAGCATTGATACTAACGTGCTAAATGAACTAAAGCCAGCACACAACTAACATTCGAGGACAACTAACCTGGACTACTAGGGATGGTGACGAAAAATAGCTAACTGTGGGAGAGCTAAACCAAAATTAGACTAACAAAAGACTGGGGAAAGGGTTGGGGAACTATGGGGTTAAGTTAGGGTAAAAAGGCTTGTTTAGGTTGGGGGGAAAACCTAACCACAATTGGGCCTACTAAAGGCCTAAAAGCCAGAAATACCCCTAACTAGGAGACCTAACAGGGGTTGAAGAGGACTAGCCAGTTGGCTGGCCCGAAGGCTTTCTGATTTTACCATGCTGGCCCCCTGCTTAAATACGTTTTGGTAACCCCTGACAACCGCGAAATGGCCAGGGTATTATGGGTAATAGAAAGTTCTAGAATGTTCTAGAGGAAGGAACCGGAAACTAAATTACAAGACATAGATAATGTCCACCTATGTAAGAATGGACACCTAAGACTAAGATTGGCCATTGGCCCCAGCAAACATGCAAGTAAACAAGATATGCGACAGATGGGTCGGCTTCATTTTTTTTTGATTTCGGTTCCGGTTTCGGTTTTCACGCCCAAAAAAACCTCGGTTTCGGTATCGGTTTTTGCCACCATCCACCCCAACGAGATTTTACTAATTTTTTTTTCTTGCAATAGTTGTATTGCTAGCTTCAACTTACTCCTGCTTTCACTTTCAGCAGCGTCATAGACCATGAGTATAGCTGTGGCACCATTTTCCTCTACTATTTTCGTATTAATAGCTAGGAGCTTTGCTGTCATTTATACGTAGAAAATGATAATTATTTTTAAAAAATGTAAAACAACAAATCATTTTTTTGATTTTCGAACACCGTACGAAAAACCGACACAAAATCCGAATCGGTTTCGGTGTCGGTTTTCAGAAAAAAACCGAAAATTCGGTTTCGGTTACCGACCCATCCCTATGGACTACAGATTTTTTAAACCCATAAAACATTACAGTCCAACAAGGCGAACGAACCGAAATTAGCTGGAAATTGCTTGTAATAAAGTTAATAAATAAAGAACTATACCCGATGGAGTTGGTATTGTGTTTATTCACGTATTACTAAATTTACCAATTTTGGTTTACAGTTTCTCAGTAGTCGAACCATGCTATTGCTTTCGCAGAAATTATTCGTCCTACTGCAGAAATCTCAATTTCTTCGTGCAACAGCCACGCATTCCCCGAGCAAAAGTGCATTTTTTTCTTCTTTGCAAATCACCGCACTGTACTGTTGGGTCCCCTTACTTTCGCGATCAGTGTTGGAGCACTATTAAAGTTCGCGTGCGCACGACCCGCAGCACCGCCACCTTGCGCTCATGGGTGGAAGTGAAGTAGCAAAGCTGGAGGTCTGGCTTGTTTGGTATTGGCGTGGCCCTCATCAGATCCCTAGGGGGCTCTTTAACACCAACCAGGAGATGAGTTTCAGCGCGCGCAGAAGCAGTGATAATGAGAGCGGGATCGGTTGGGGGGGGGGGCGGGGCCCCGACCCCTCTCGCTCCACCCCATCTGCATGAATGTCCGATTGAAGCTTGCGGGGGCGGGGATCGGGGCGGGCGGGTGGTTGGGTGGTACGGAAGAAAAGAACCCAGAAATTTCGATGGCCTCCTCGCCCTTTCTGCGCAACCCATCAAATTAGGCTTGGCGCCCTTGCAACCTCGTCGCCCTATTCTGCATCTTCGTCTTCTTCTTCTTATTCATCTTCCTCATCTTCTTCTTCAATGAGCTCGATCTTTCCGGTTGGTTGTGATGTTCATGCATTTCTCGTCTTTGGAGTGGTTTGGTTTGAAGCGCCACTGTGTAAGGAAGTTGAATTGGTGGGAGGTTCCCCATCTCTTGACGGCGAGAAGCGAATTTGTAAAACTGACAGGGTTTCAAAAATCTTGTCAATAGATGGCGCCGTGCAGCAATTGCTCGTTGGTTTTATCTTTTCTGAGCATTGTGGATTGTGGAACATACCTCTAAGACCGCATCTTACTCAGAAGACTTTCGTAAAACTCAGAGATACAAATACAAATAAAATCTGACATTATAAAGCAAACACTCAAAGCAGGACAAGGTTAGGTACCACAACAAGTAAACAATGAAAACGGGCGAGCATGTTAATTCTTTTGCCAGTGAAAAATTGAAATTACCACATTGTTGCCTGACTAACAATATGCCGTGGACACTCATCGCAGGGTATTGTTTTTCATATGGTCCGAATCTCTCAAGTGTAAGCGATTGGTATAGACAGGGGTGGAGGGGGAGGGGGGAACGATGTACGGGGGAATGTCCGTCTGTTGCATAGTGTCTGTTGCCTTGCTCTTAGCAGTCTAATTCTACAATAACTAAAGAACTTGGGAGGGGGAAGGGGAGGCCAGCCCATTTTTTTTTTATTATTAATCATATGATTACGCATTAATTAAATCTAAAAGGTCATTTTTTGTAGTTTGCGATGGAGGCCGAATCAATGTTTGCCAAATATTGCGAAAGGGGGAGGAGAGGGGCTGTACTTAATTCAACTACCAATCCAAATTCAACCATGCGTAGCAAACGGGAGGAGGGAAGGTGAGGGACGGGAGAGGAGAGGGAGAGGGTGGTAGAAAATGAGGAGAGGGGAAGTACAACACGAAGAAAATTATACGTCACAGTGAACAGGTGAAATTACCCTTCAAACCAAAGACCAGACGAACTCCGTAAAAGTAAACCCTGTGCGAAACAAAACCCCGGGCGAAACCCGTTTTGAAACATAAAAGGTTTATTGCGACAAATGATTTTAAAAGGGAAATTAAGAGACAATAAAATAATCGACAATGGGCTAGATATAAAAGGGAGGGGGAGGGGGTCAAATAATAAACAGAATGCTTATCCTGTCACTTAACCCTAGTTTATCCGAGAATAATGGTTTGAATGATAAATATTACACTTGACAACGATATAGAAAAAAGTGCCCATGAAATGCACACAGAAAATGAAAGGTTAACTAACCGAAATGGCTCATTAGAAAATATAATGATACTGGTATTTATGTGTTATATATATAAATGTATACAAATTAGTATACGCACTGACTGTAGGTGGCCAATAGAAAGCGAATTTTAGCATTACATTTTGAAAAACTCCTCAAATCCGGTGCGTGCTAACAAGACGGGTGGAATGCGCATTCGAGTGATGAATACGATTAGCTCTAAACCCCTTTCAACCTGTTTTCCCTTTGGGGTAGAGTAGACGCATCCCATCCCAATGCTTTAAACCCGCAAGTAGAAAATTCGGTAACTAACAAACCCTGTAACAAAATTTACACGGAGACTTATTGGTTTGCCTACTAATGTGATGTTGTGAGATTTATTCCGGACTACAAATGGTGAAACCCTGCCACCCCCAACGAAATCCCACTGACGACGACGTTATTGCTAATTCAAGTCCAAGACTAAGATGACGTCATATTTTAACTACCCGTTGTAACTTCGAAAGTACTTTCCATTGTTTGCTGAATGATGTTGTGTGACACATTAGTGCAACAATATGTAACATGCAAATTGCTTGTAGTTTGTATGGCATCAATGCAATGGCTCGAGCTCGCTTGGCCTTCCGCCCGGTGCTCTCAAAGATTAGGGGGTGAACCGAATTAGAATTCATTCCGCCACTGTCCTCCAACCACCCCAGTCCAAAAAGCAATTCCGGCCAGCTTAACTAGAATCATTCCCAATTTTGCCCGAAGTCCCCAAATGTATAACTCCAAACCTGACCAACCCTGTTGCTTGTGAATCAGAACAACCCCGTAAGGTGGCAGATTAATTACTGAAACCAAACCACAACGCGAATACCGTTGCAATTCTATCTAACCTTAAGTATGCCTAGATACCCTGACATTCCAAGTTAGGCCTTGGGCAAAGGTAAAGTGCCCTCGTGTAAGTCAGGCGAGGCCTTAGCCTTCCAACGCTCCTTATTATAATAAGGAATAATTCAAGAATAAAATGGCCCTGGAAATGCAATCGTGCTCATGTCGATTGTGCCATTAACAGATTCTACCCATTTCCTAACAAAATTGTCCCTCTCCATCATGAGATAACCTCTGCAGTTGACTATTTCCCTTTCTTTTTTTTACTAGTGTGTGGCCAAACAGCACCTGGCGCATGGCTAGAAGTAAAAGCCGCCCGGCCACACTTTAATCATCACCACAACCACACACCACTAACAACAGGGCTTTCACGGCTTTCAGTTTTAGGTGTTCACCTTAATTTGAATATCGAATAACCAAAAGGATTTTCAACAGACCACAAAATTTGCACAATATTCATTAAATATTAACTTGCTTTTTATAGTGGTGTAATTAACTGGTATTTCTAAACCTGTTATATTCATGCGTTGCCCGTATTAGCTCCGAGAGGTAAGCAAGATTATCGCATTAACATGCGTTAATGTTACATTCAGAAATGCCAAGAAGGTTTCCACTGCCAACGCAAAACTGCGGCTCAAATATGACGCAAGACGTGTTCAAGTTACAAAAAAATGGCCGCTGCCTTGCCGATGTATCCCGAAAAATCTCGCTCTGTTTCTCGCGTTGTTGATTAGTATTGAGTGGACTGACCGTACCAACGCTGTATAGAATCCAAAGTCCGTGGCTCAGAGAATACGAATGTCTGAGTTGTAGTCCCGAGTTCTTTCGTTCGAGTCCCGGTCATATTATCTCAATGAAATGTAAGTCCACAATAATAAAGGCTTGCTTAACTACTGTAATGTGTGGCGCAGTGGCAACCCAGGTCACTGCACCGTGACTGAAGTTGGTGGTAATGAACCTGAAGTTGGTGGTAATGAACTAGCTGTCGACGCGCCATTAAGCCTCAAATCCCACAGTTCGCGTGTGGGCTTTTAAGGTCTTCCTGAGGCCGCTTTTGGAATATGCAAGTCCGGCCTGGTCACGTATCTGTTGCAGGACATTGACCTTTTTGAATAATTCCAGCGTGATTTTACACGTAGCCTGCTGGTATTTCAGGATCGTTTCCCTGGAGACCGTCAGCGGAGGGTGGGTCTAGAGCCATTTAAACTTCGGAGGTTGAAATCAGATTTAATACTCACCTATAAGATTGTTCACAAACTTTCAGTAGTTACAATTCAACTCGTGGTCATCCATTCAAGCTGCGAGTCCAGACATCGAGACATGAATGTAGACGGAATTTTTTTCGCGATGCAGATGGTTGCACCTTGGAACTCGCTTCCTGGTGTTGTGGTTTGTGGTTACAGTTCTTGTAGCGACAAAAAAATTAAATTTAAATTGTGTTGGAGTAGTGTAAGTTGGCTGATTGCCCTTCCGTATTCCATACCATCTCTCTATGATTGTTAAAGTATATATTATTATTATTATTATTATTATTA
>JAHWFP010169573.1:0-16319 GCA_023313725.1 Lithobius niger
TAGTTATGCCCTCCAAAACCCATACTGGTGCCAATATGGCGGCAAATGTCACTGCTCTATAAGGTATAGATGAGCTTTTGGTTAACGATCTAGACGTAAACGTATCGTGGTTTAACATTCGTACGATTTAGTGCGTAACACAAAATATCATTCTATAGTTTGTTCCACATTATGTTTGCAAGACACTGACGGCATGATGCCACCTTTCCTATCACTACAGTTTCAAAAATACCGTCATAAACATCCTATTCGTAGACTCTAACAGTAACTGTGTAGAGTCTACAAGTGTGATATTCATATGTTTTTGCACTCATAGTGCACGGAAACGTGGCATCATACAGTCAGTTTCCTGCAAACATAATTTGGAACAAATTATAGAAGGGTAGTTCTACATCGCTCTTGTTTACGGGATTGACTGAAAAAATGGTAATCATAGAAATTGAAGTGAAATTTAATGTTTTACTTTGCAGAGGTGAGTGACACGCTTCTCTTTCATGCTCGTTAAAACTGAAAGCAACGGGGAGTTAGTTAGGGCTAACCGCAGGAGAAAGGGGCGACGAGGGACTAGATTGGGCGGCGGAAGTGTCAGCCATTGTGTTTGGCCAGAGGGCGTGAGCTTATCGCTGGCAGCCCATAGTCTTATCTCCAGTGACTGCCTTATCTCGTAGGCAGAAGCTACTGGCCATGGCTTATTTGAGCCTGCAGTTCCACCCCAAACACGTCACTAAGTGGACCAGACCACACATTCTTAGGTCTCTCTCCTTTTGTGTCATTTTCAAAGTTAGCTAAATAGTTAGTTGGTCCATTGTGTCCAGTCTTGATAAAAGAGAGCAAGCAAGCTTCACTGCACATTCGAGTATCTCTACGCGTTGACTATGTAGCGAGCTCTCGGTTCTTAAATTTGGCGTATCGCCTCAAATTTTTTATTTTTTTAATTTCTGAACTGATATCTATATATATATAACGAAGGTCTTAGTTTTTTGTTTGTTTGTTTGTTTGTTCTATAATATAATAATAATAATAATATTTGTTGCGATAACAACGAGTCTGGCAAGGACTGGGGAGTCACTGACAGCCAGCCGCAATTACATGTAAATACAGTGTACAATAAACGGCCAAGGAATGGATGATGGTAAGAGGTTTGGGGACACAAATGCCTTACCACCAAGGTTAGACCTGCCAGGGACTCAAAGGCAGGGACTAATGGCGTCGCCAAACGTGCAGGATATGGGAAGGGTGTGAAAATGTTAAAAGGCCCAAAATGATGCTGTATACTTAAAAAGTAAAAACAGTGCTAAAAAATTTAAAAGTATGCTACGGTGAATACTAAAAACTAAAGCACCCAAATAGTGGGATTTGTCAACACTTAAAAAAAAAATTAAAAAAAATATAAATATATGCAAATAAATCAAAGGACAACCTGATAAAACAGGGTGGTTGGACTACCGCAAGCAGCCTACATGCCATTAATTTTTTTTTTAAATGGTATACTTTAAGAAGACGGATTGGCTTGGGACCACAACGCAGTTCTCAAAGGGAAAAGGGGGTTGGGTTGCTGGTAAGGAAAAAAAAACCATTAGGTGTCCGAGAGTAAAGGAAGTTTCAGAAAAACGTTAAGTGGTTTTCTCAGTGGGAATCTCGATAATCCTTATTCTATTGAAGTCCGCAGTGGAAATCTCGATAATTTTTAGTTTGTTGAAGCTCGTAGTGGGATTCTCGATAATCGTAATTTTATTGAACTCCACAGTGGGATTCTCGATAATCTTTATTCTATTGAAGTCCGTAGTGGGAAACTCTGAAGTTTGGGCGATAGGGCAGATGTAGTGAGGTCACGGTATTTTCACATGCCTTGCCAACGACATGCCTTCAACCAACTTCCACTGCCTGACCTTCATCTTCAGGTAATTTCCAACTTTCCGACTCTAGGCATTTTCCAGTAAGAAATCCTGTGAAAATCTGAAATTCTTGATGCAAAAACTGGCATTGTTGTTTCGGCATGTAAAATGGTTCCATTACTGAATACTTTGAGCTGCATTGGGACAATAGGTGTATATTTTATCCTCATACCAGGCCTTTTCCATGCTACTCGCCCTTGACGACGCCCAACGTGGTGGAACCAAGAATGTAACGTGAGTTGCTTTTCGTCTTTCTATTTCTTTTTCTCTGAAGAAGGTATCGTTTCCCTGTACGTTGGTATCGAAATATAAGTATTGACTGATTTGTATGACTGTTCATCTGTGCTTCTGGTCAAGTGTTGTTCGTATGACTAGCTTGGATACACGAAATTATGGAACTACTTATGACGGTTTCTTTGATGCCAGGGTATTTATAAAGTATACAGTATCTACCCCAAAATAAAACTTGTAAAGGATTCCCGCCAAGCTTTTCGGACGTGTGAAGTCGTGATATCAGACGCCAAGCTATTTCGCCAAGCTATTCCCACTGAGTCGAAACGGCAAGTCAAAAGTTTTCCTCACCGCCGGTAGGTTTTTTGAATATGGGATTCCGAAGACCCACATGCACACTGAGAACTTATTAGGGATAATCTCATGGCAAACGCTTGCTGTAATACTGTTGCAAAATCGTGTCGTTGGTTCTTTCTTATTCAGCGAACAACCATAAAAGCGAACAGTTACTTCAACATGCTTCAAAATCATGTGATTCCCTAGTTGGAAGACACGTAGGCTGCAACCTACTGTCATCTTTCACAAGATGCTGCCTTCTACACTGGAATCTGCAAGTTCATCGATTTCTGGATGAAAAGTTCCCCAGTAGGTGGACTGGCAGGGACGTCTGCTAACTTCTTTGGGAACCGTTCATTATTTATGGCCCGGGAGGTGGGGGGAGGGGCATAAGATATGAAAATGTGACTGCCAATTCAATGACCCTCCCCTTCAAAACCCTGAAAAACATCTTGACCACCCCCCACAGTCTAGGTCCAATAATAAGGTGACCCCCCTTTCCCCAAAAAACGTGCTTTATATATGCCTATTGAGACTGTCTGCAGATGATTTCTTTTAGCCAAATTAAGTTAAGTAGCACTTCGCACTGACAAGTTGCCACTGCTGTAAGGAAAACATGCCTCGTTTTCAATTAAAAGACAAGCTTGAGTTGAAAACGTTCCTATGTTCCTTACACCCATCCTTACACCGATGTTCCTTACACCCATCTTGTGTCGAGTTTCGTACAATAAGTAAGATGACGCACTGTTTGCTTGTACGCCCACATCCCTAACATAGTCAGCACCTGAAAGACAGAAGAAACCAAGGAGTCAAGTTTTCTCGAAAAAGTAAAACATTACACTATACAGAACTGAATCTGACAGCTTCGAAACCTTGTAAACAATGCTCGCATCATGGAATAAGCTGAAGCGTTTTTTTGAAATTTTGACTGCTGAATTGTAATTTCTAATTGCTGCCAAAAATATCCAATACCTGGAATTTTAGCATTCATCCATCCTCAGGCCGCAACTCTGGTGCCATAACAGCGAATAATCCTTCAGTCGCTACTTCATCCTACAATAGGTCTCCTTCATCTTGGCCGATACAGGCAATACCATCAGTAATTACCACTTCGTTTTCAGACCTTCGTTTTTCTATACCCTCGGTCGTTACCTCTACCGGCACCAAGTCTCAATCATTGCGCCTCCTGTCTTAGGGCCTTGTTCCCTCACCATTCAGATCTTAAGCTCGGCATTCTAAATCAACGTCGGTTATCCCTGCTGCAGCTTGACAGTGCAACGCTCAACGCCTCTACATGGTTCCCTTCTGAAAGGCTCCGTTTTGTCCATAGAACTATAAGTAAGGTGTGGTATGTTTACATACATATCACCAGCTGTCATCCTTTGATAACTGTCTCCTTCACTGACTGTCACTTAGCTGGTTGCGACTCTTCACAACTGGCCTCTTCAAGCCTACAACCTTTACATTGACTTGCTGTTTAAAATTTTGAAACCCAGCTGCTTCATCTCCAATTCGACCATACATGCCCTGCTTTTTTACACAATCCTATTGTGTTGCACCACAAGCATCAAACTGCTTCTGTCTTTTCGCATTCGTCTAAAGACCGCTCTTGGGCTCCATCTTCAGTACTTCTGCGGCTTCCATTACTCAACGGATCGGGTTAACAGGCTTCCAGTGACATTCGTCTTGCCCTTCCTTCGTCCTGGCTACATGGAGTACCTTGCACTCATGCATGTGTCTCGCATCACCTTCGGATGACCCTCCGCCCATCGACTATCATCTCATTTGGCACCATCAGCAAAACTGGGACAAATCAATCATAGGTTACCACCAGCACCTTCATGTGCTGTTTCACCTGTTGTCGGCCAATCCGACGGTTTGACCTCCCCTATGGTTTTCACCCACTTTAGAACACTTGGGATTTTGCAGCAAACCCCCCCCCCCCGACCCTTGCCTGCTAGCTTTAAAAAAACACGAAAGCATGTGGTCTTAGCCTAGTGGTTAACGTCTGGGATCAGCGTGCGAAAGGTCCTGGATTCAATTCCTGTGACCTGCATTTTTACTCCAAGATACCACCAATCCTTTCGACCAGACCTTCGGAAACACTACTTCTTAGACCCACCGAATTCACACACACTCTCTACGAAAAGATCCCTTCTATCACCTGATCCCTTCTATCACCTGTTCCCTTCGAACTTTTCGTCACTTCAGAACAACAAACAAACAAAAGTAATGTTTCCAGCAAACCAAGGCAGGGTTCCTTCGTTAACCCTACGAGGCATTGGGTGCTCATAAGAACTAACAGGAGTTCTGTTTCACCAGCTTATCGCCTTCTCTCATCCGGCATCCCACAATCATCTGCCATGCCATGGCATTCTGCCACTCCCAAAATCAGACTTTGATCCCTTATATTTCTGGCATACTTCCGTCACGGAAATACTGCTTCATCTGGCATGCCCACTCCTACACTGTTTTTGTGTACCCCTGACTTGGATGATCTTTTCCTAGGACATTTATCCCCAGATAAAACAAAAGGGGGGGGGGGGCCGAAGGGTAGCTTTACCTTGTTCAGCAACCCAGTCTCCTAGGCTAAAACTGTTCCTAAGGGACAGACCTACTGCATCACCAAGTCATCTGCCAAGGTTTTCCCCGAAAAACCAGACTCACACCAGCCGGCAACCCCGTTTAATGTGTCACTGTGGATCGGTACACGCCCTACCTCCTCCATTGCTCTGAGGTCTCTGTAGTAACCTCTTCCAGGAGGCCTGGAGGGCTCCGCCACTTCATTTCTGCCCTTCACCCTATATCTGAGCTGCTAACGAAACCTTACTGGACATCCTTCGTTTTCCTGCTCTGTTCGTAGCCCTCAAATCGAACAGCCTATCAAACACGGGCTGTTCCGGTTATGACCTCTCCACCGATTCGGTGCTTTTTCCAGATCTCGCCTCAGGGATCACTCTGATCCCATTGCCTCTGACACCTGGCCTCTGACACCAGACGATCCTCCTCATCTCGCTCACAGCCCACAGTCACTGTGACAGAGCACTGCTTGACCTTCACCCTGACAGCCATCCTTGCCTTTGCAGGAAGACCTTTCCTTTTGCCGTTCTGGACGAAACATCAGAACACTATCTTGGTCCTGGTATACCCAAAAATTTATCTACGACAGCTGGCAGCGGAATCTCGGGAGGTACACCCTGCACCTCTTTCTTTCACCAAGCTAAACTCTATGAGGAAACGTCTGTATAGTCGCGACCTAGCTACGACCGTTCCGTCTACACCCTACCAAAGCCTTCAACATCAACCAACGTCCAAATTACCACCCACGACCTTAGAGCCATCTCCACGTCCTGGCCCTTTAACAGTAATGTTCCAATTTTAAAACTGGCATCCTTAAAGCTACTTCTTGGCAGAACTCAGCTGTTTACACATCTCACTAGTTTCATGATTTGTCCCCAGGCCCAGGGCTACAATGTCTAGAATGTTCTTACAAGCTAGACAGATTCTATAAACCCCTTAAGCATCTGTGGGTGCTGCTACACGATGTAGGACATCCTGTCAACGCTACACTGTGCGAGTTTCTTATAACTTTGGGGAAGCCAGCCCGCGGTGCCCTCCACCATAGTGACTAATATTGGTTACCAGTGGAACCTGACTGACATTGGTTTCTATTGCCTAACCAAAACTATAATTAACTGTTGCTTTACCTTCCTCCCCTCAGCATCACCACTGGATCGTATTGAGGCTGAAAAGATGCTGGTACACACTTACAAGCATTTACTTAGAGAGGCGTGCGCATGCGCACGAAGGCTTGCTGAACTTGTGGCTTTCTACTTTAATCTCTAAGAGCAAAGGATTCAGAGAAGGAGAATGCTAAAATTCCAGGTAATGTGTATTTTCTATTAGGAAATAGAAACCAATTTCAACCAGGTGCCACTGGTAAATTGATGTGTTTGAGGTCCAAAAGTGCCTTTTTTTCTCCAGTCGGCCTATTTTTTGGAGACTCCCCCCAACCTTGACAGGGCCTAAAGAATTAATGAACCCCTTCGAGAGGGTTCTAAAATGCCTACCCCCCCCCCTCCAGCGATAAATAATGACTGGTATCTTAAAGGATAGTCTGCCTTTAATAATATTCATAATGACCTCACAGTGTGCCTTTCTCAATCACTCACTTATTTAAGTAAAAAGTTTCTCGCGAAGTCGATTTTTATGCAGTTTATTCCGTAAAAGTAACATGTCGTACTGGCGCTTTAATTTTTTTGTTGCAACTTTCATACTTTTCTGCGTGTGAGACAGTTAAGGAAAGAAAGCAATGAGGAGATGATGTCACTTAGAAGCAGATTGGAGTTGCGGAGGAAAAGAGTTTTGCTTGATGGGCTGATAAGAGAGAAAAGCCAGCGTAGGAGATAAAGTAATACGCTGCGAAAAGAGCATATCTTTCCGGGAACTGCTGGATATTGGCCATTCTAGCAAAGGGTATAAAGCTGATTTTAGCGCCTTCATAAAGAAAGAGAGGGAGGCGTCTGGAGGAGGCAGCGATGTTTTTGAGGTGGTGGACCCATCGGCGCTTAGGAGGTCGTAATTTTTGTGTGAAGCGTTTCCTTCCAAGCGAATAATAAGAACAAAAGGATGAAGACGAAACCATAAAGATAAGGAAGGCATGCACACGCCCCCGCAGGCTTAAACAGATGCACCTCGGGAAGGACTGCTAACTAGAAAAGAAGCCCCGTAGTCTCTTTTGACAGATAGGTATGGGACGCTTTATTTGGTAAGAAACCATGTTAGGTATGTTGACTGCAGGCAAAATGAAATGAAACTCAGATTTTTTGATATGGTACATCCATTACAGCGAAGTAATTTCTTCGTCGAATCGGGAGTTCAATAACTGAAATAGCTTACAGATTCGCTTGTTCAAGTGATGATGCAATTGAGTAGCATCTTTGCACTTGAGTAGCCTCTTTGACGCTAAGGTGCCGAGTCAGTGGGACTAAATATAAGAATCTAAAATGGAATTTACCACCATTTGTGGATGGTTACTGGAAGGAGTGTGGGCCGCTAACACTGGGACCATAAAACGAAAACACTTTTACAATTTGCGTTCTCTTCAAGAAGCGATTAATTTATTAAGAAGCGACTGCTTATTTATCATTCTACGAAACTCAATCACATTCCGAGCATTCACCGTTTCCGTGCTAAGGGCATTCCGTATATTCACGACCCGAACCGAAAAGGAATTTTTTCGACAGTCACGATTCGAACTCTGATCCTCCAACTACAAAGGATGTCCTCTAGTGAAATGGTCTCTGTTGGCCTAATCAAAAAGAGGAAGCTCAACAGCAATCAGACCCTTTAGAATCTTAAAAGTGAGAATTAGATAAAAATTTTATTCTTCGGAGTTCCAGCAGTTCCAGACTAGTCCTCGATAAACGTTCGATGTGGTCGACCTCACGCAGTCTCGGCAAACTATTTGTGAATTTTCGCTGGATCGACTCTATCAAGTCGATATCTTTAGCCAGATAAGGGGACCACACCAGTGTCACGTACTCCAATAGCGGTCTTACGAAAACTTTAAATGCCCATATACTCGCGTGTGTATGCTTCCCTGTGGTTAAGCATCTATTAACCACAGAGAGCTGTCTAAAGACCAAAGAACTAGGCTTCCTGCAGTGTAGAGAGATTTAAAATTTAGGGAGAACCAAACACCCAGATCTGTCACTTTGTTCACCGATGGCAATATTTTGTTATTTAAGGTGTAATTTTCACATTGATTCCGAAACAATCGGCACATCAGACCAATATGCAACGTTTTGGGCCATAAAGAATTTTACTGAGGGATCTCGTACAGCAGCATCTAGACAATGGCGCACTGTAGAGATGGTGCGAGTAAGATAGTGATAGTGGCTAGGTGGCCTGATGGTTAGCATGATCGTCTCCAGTGCCAGAGGTCCCGGGTTCGAATCCGGCCTCAGCCCTGGCATTTTCGGGCAGAGAAGGGCCCTTTGATGTCTCGTGCTCATGTCGATTGTGGCATGTAAAAGAACCTAGGATTTCCGATAGGATTTACCTAGCAAAATTGACCCTCTCTCTCCTTCTGGCGCCATGGCTAACGCTGGGTTAAAAAGCTACAGTGAGAGTGATGATTTCGCTTGCGAAATTTTACAATGTTTTGTGGCTGGTCCTTTAAACTAAGTGCTTTTGCTACGATAAGCGGCCGACGATGATGCCAGATTCATCTCTGATTGTACTATATCGAGCGTATGACATAAATCAGGCGTTCATAACTACTTTCTTGATAGAGCACAGACTACAATCGTATAACAATGTGCTATTCATTGTAAGAGATTTACAGACGACACCCAAACTCTTAATAGCTTTTGGTTCAACGTAAACGATCCTTTCAGCAAGTTAACTACCAAGTCGTAACTCTGCGTAGGCACGGCGAAACGCGCGAGGGTTTTATTACTTTAACAATATCTAATAAATAAGAGATAGACTGTCCATGTTTCCATTAACGCTCTGCCTCCAAAACCACGCAACCTCCATAACCACGCAACAAATTTGTGCGGGCGCGCGGCTTTTATTTTTATTTGTATAGAGACTCAAATTAGATATGGCATTGAAATTTATCCGATTGCCTCCTAAACATACTACAGAACTTCCTAAATAGAATTATGAAAATTTTGAAGGAAGCAAACTGGATTAAAGACTGGCCTTGTGAGGATACAAGATAACACTAATCTGAGAAAGAAAGAAAATATAACTGCTCCGTGTGGGACTCGAACCCAGGACTTCCTGCTGACTAGGCCAGGCGCTCTAACCACTGTGCTACTGGGGCGGATACTGGCTACAGGTTGCAGCCGAGCTAAGCAGCTGTTCAGTCTTTCTCAGTGGTGACCTACAGGTCCCAAACATACACAAGGAGGGAACGCAACATTGCTTCTTGACCTCCACACTAGAAATAATGTGAGTAAAAAATGCAAAAGTTAATTTATTTGTGAAAGTTGTATTCAATGAATACGGAAATTTCAAAACTAAGGAGGTTTATATGAGGGAAAACTGAAGTTGTTAAAAGAAGACAGCTGAGCGATTTTGTAATTGTTTAAAAAAATTACTTTAATGATGAATATAAAATCCAACACTAAAAACGTTTACTTACGAAAATCAACTTACCGATATGAGGTGTCCTTTGTGAGGAATCATTTTAGCAAAATAACCAACAGCTACAAAATCCCCAAGACTTTGAATGAAATCCCATTGCGACTGCTTCAACTTAATAAAATAATAACCATTAGAAAGAGTCTAACCGCTAACAATAACTCAAAGATTAGTCTTACTTTCCCGACATCTAAACGTCTTTTTTAACACATTGTTTCTGATATTTTGAGGTATTTTGATGTCTCTGATATTGTTGATTTTGTTTCATACTGTTAGTATTTCTCTTTTTTCATTTGCTTATTTTTCGTGATATATCAGTTGCCAGTGTGTAGGCTAAGTGACTAACCATTTTTTTTAGTTAATACTTTGATGTGAAAATGTCTCACTGTTGAAACATGATATTATTATTGTATTTTTCGTACACCATGCGCTTGCATACAGGATGAGTCAAAAGTTTCGACCCAGTAGAGTTTACAGCCGCATGATTTGGTTTAGCCATCAAACAACCATCGATCGTTGGTCACCACGGAGGGGGCCACGTATTGCGATCATTAAGGGGTGCCCCCGAACCTGCCCCCCTTAAATAAGTTTTCTACTTCCGGTTTCTTTAGTAATATGGCATTGGTCCCAATTTGAGATGTGTGTGGGCAGTTAATTCATGGTGAATGCAGAAAACAGCATGTAAATCGGTCAACAATAGCATGAGCTATGACCAGAACACGTTAGTGTACATGTCGGCTTCAGTGCATAAAATAATACCCGGAGTAGTTTTGTGAAATGGTTGATTGCGTGTAATAAAGTGCAGTAGGTAATAGCAAACGTAACGAAATTTATAAGGGTTCGGCTAGCACATGTCTGTGCAGGTATTCGTGTTAGTTACGAAAATCGCGGCGCTAGTGTTGTTCCATTTTTAATTGATCGCTATTTTTTTAATATTGTTCGAAGATTCTACGATGCTGCATCTAAGTTGAAAAGGTGAAAAGGCACCTTTAACAGCTGTACGATTAACTATTCAGGATTCTAAGTTTACACTGGTGAGTGTTAGAAATAAATTCGAAAAAGTGTAACATCTTCCCTAATAATTGGTCGATTTACGGCAGATTGTAGCTCAGAAATACTTTTAGGGGTTGCAAGCAGTGTACCTACTTTCATTCCAATACGAACTTTCGTTTGGGCTCCACCCAGACTACAACCAGGTGCACCCAATCCCCCGTTTTGCAATTTGGTGTCCATTATCTAGACACACGCTAGTATGTCGCCCCCAAGTTACAGTCGATCATCCCATTGTAGACATCCGATTGTTAAAAGATTGATTGTTGATGATGAAAAGGCGATCTGCGCCCTTGTCGTGCTGGAAACACCACTTCTCGTCAGTTCACCGAAGTTAAAGCAGCACTGTGCCCGATTGAAACTTGGGTGGGTGACCACCCGTGAATTCGGGTGCTGCAGACATATAGGGCCTTAGGGCTTCGTCGGGCATATGACCGGAAGCGGTTAACTCTAGTTACGAAACCCTTTTTTGCGGCTTCACTAGCAGACGTAGGTCTGTTAACTCTTAGGAACTAAAAGCATATTTTGTATTGTTGAGGATAAATCCCATTGCGGCCGAAGTCTTTCAAATTGTGGAAAATGTAAGGGGAAGGTGTATGGATAAAGAAAAAATTAGAAGTTAAGCGTGAGTGTCCATCATTCATAGAGAAAAAGATGCGTTAATAACACTGTTTGGTCCTTAGATCTATACACACGCTAGTGTAGCTGCCAAGTAACAGTAGATCATCCGATTGTTAAAAGATATTGTTGATGAGAAAAAGGCGGCCTCACTAGCTGACTGTGTCTTCTAACCGAAACAAGCTTATACCTGATTCCAGCATACTGGTGTAAATTCCCCATGCGGTAGAAATCTTTGCATATCGTTTGAATCAGCTGTCTTGGGTCCAGTAACAAAGAAAACCTCAACATTAAAATGTGGGAACGTGTTGTTGACGGAGAAAAGGTGCTCTTCAATAACGTTGAGTGTTCCTAGTAACTAGCTAATCCGCAGGCTCCCATGTTAGTTCTCATAGGTTATAAAGACATCCGTACAGTTCATTAGGGAAAGTTGCCAAATCTAAACTTCGGCAGACATGCAGGTAAAGTGTCATACGGGGAAGTTCCTTTTTATAAAATGGAGGTTGCAGGTAGAAGCACGTGGTCCTGAAGTGGCGCGTAAGTGCAAATTATTGTTGTAACCATTGTTTGTATTGTCATTCAACAGTAGATTATAACACGCTTAAGTGTCGTACGCTTATCGTTTCAGTACTTAATTGTCAGAATACATTGTTGTTGCAAATAGGTGGCTCACTTATTGGTTTGTTGGTTGCTTAGTTACGGGGTTTCGTGGTTTCTTGGTACTGTTGTGGCTGTTGCTTGTATGGCGCATGGCATTGGCCGGGGCCTCAGTAAAATTGCTGACTGGTTCACTTATGCTGCAAGTTAAGCTTAGAGTAAGGTAGCTTTTGTAACCTGGTGTCTGGCTTCGGGCCACGGCCCGAATATATTTCTCATTACTGGTTCACTAAGAGGCAGGATATCTTTTATTGCATAGGAACTTATAAGGTCCTTGCAATTACCGTACTCTTATGCTTGTTATTAATTTATTTGGAATGGCAAATGTGAAAATTTTGAATGAGAAAATGTATAGACATAAAATATCTCCAGACAAAAAAGGTAGAGGTGACACGATTAGACCATAGATTCTTTTTACATTCACAGGCCTATGAAAGTTGTGATATCCACCCAAAACCGAAACTGGTATAAGAGAAGCCGCCCAGTTTCCAAAAAGGGTCGCCCTTTGAAAGTAGTGATATTCAACCAGGGAAAGGCCGCCAAGGTTAATCATATTAGCCAAGTTAATCGCACCAAATAATACTTTGGACGTTAAATGAAAACCTGAAGATTGCTACCGCTAGTAGCAATCTTCTAGTTTTCATTTAACGTCCAAAGTATTATTCGGTGCGATTAACTTGGCTAAGAGGAGTAACCTCGGTGACTTTCAAAGGCCGACCCTTTTTGTAAACTTGGCGGCTTCTCTTGTACCAGTTTTGGTTTTGGGTGGATTTATTTAACAGCCTGGGTGAATTAGACAAGCTGAACTGTAACAAAGGACAAAATAATCAGTCATTAACGTTGCTGTGGATTGCGTAGGAATAAAGGAATGCTCGTTAGATAATAGTTACGCAACAATACGAACACCCTGCACTTTGCGGTCTGGTGTATTGGTAACAGTGAATTTCGGGGATTTCGCCATGACAAAATGTGAACGAAGAACGCAACCAAACAAATTTTTAATTTGGCTGATGTAACAGCTAATTATTTATAGACATAAAATTCCACAAGAAAAATGTAAAGCTGCTGATAAAACGGTGAGACCTTTTGTACGATCACAGTCATAAGTTACATGTGTCTATTAACTGTAAGAAAAAAAAATCGTGTAGAAGATAAGTCCCATTTCGGCCGAAATGTTTGTAAATTGTGGAAAATGTAAGGAAAGGGTGTAGAAATAAGCAAAACAATTAAAGGGGCAAGCTGTGATTGAGGCCTCTAGTAAGGAACAGTTCAGCTTAAGGGCGCATTTATGCAATAAAGATTCTTTGCATTCCCGGCGCTAGAAGCCAGAAATTAACCGAATTTCCAAGATGGCGACTGTAATATGGCTCCAGCACTCGCAACGACAACCGGTCAATAACGAGAATTCGGAAAGACTGGGAAGATTGTTTCGTCAGGAGGAATTCTTTATCTTATTTCCACGGATTATACGACCACCAACCAATCTTTACACAAACGATGTCACAGATCCAGTAGCATCGTTACCATAACAAGAAATTCCAAGTAAAATCCGCGCTGCGATAACGCAAAGCGAAATCGTTGCATAAATACGCCCTAAGGTTCTAGAGCTAACTTTTCTGCATGTACTGGATTTTTCAAAGTTCCTGTTTCTGTGAAGTTTCATGATTTGGCCTGGTATTCTGCATCACACCCTAGTCTGTTTATTGGTTGTCGTTACCACGCTGTAAGTTGATTACGGCGTTATAAAACGTAGGACTTTGCTTATGTAGAAAACCCCTTAGGCCAGTAGGTCCCCAGCTCGGATCTGTTTCTGGCGTGAAGAGTTTGGATGTCGACCTAACAGACACGCAACTTGAGTCGTCCTTTCTGCAGCTGCTGATTTTTCCGCGCCATTGCAGTCGCTGTTGCCATCTGCCTCTTAATTGCATTATGGGTATTTATTGTTGTTGCGCGCGCTTCGCACCAGATAACGCTGTCCGGGGGTTGGGTAATTTAAGAATCATTAGGCCGCGTTTTTCCCCGGCCCAGGACGCCTCAGCCGTAAAGATAATGCTAGAGGGTAATTTGCAGTTATGTTTGTTAATTTAGCTAATGGGGAAGTCACGTGGTCGCTCGCTAGAAGATGAGATTATCTTCTGTGGTGGATCGGAATCGTAAGTGGACGGACGGCGCCATCTTGAACGGAAGTGACGACGGTAGGGGGGTGGGGTTGATCTAGACAGCAAATTAGACGAAAACAGCTCTTAAGAGGTTAAGAGTGAGTGACAGTCGACCTTTTGTCATCAGTCCATCTTGGAAAGTGTCATGGCGGCCAGTTGGTAGAGCGAAGGGAAGGTGTTGACACTGGGTTGCAACGAAAATGGAGAAAAGATAAGCGAAAAGGATGGATGAGTGAAGATAAAAAGGCATTCGAGTTGAAAGAATTGGTGTTTTCTCGTTAAGTGGTCAACGTGGGTAATCCCCGTATTCGGTCAACTGGAAATAATTGCCCACAATGGAGTCTGTGGAGAACCAAGTAATATTGGGGGAGGGGAGGAAGAGGAGGTAGTATGGGGAAATCGGAAGCGGAAATGTATTTTATTAAATTCGACTAACCATAGTGTTCGCTTCGCTCGCTCCGTTGGCGTCGTATCGCATTGCTTGAGGAAGTTACTGTAATTTCATGCGCAAAAAAACTTGAATATCTTTAAATAAAGGTTAACTGACTCCGTATTTTGTCACAATTCGTCTATTAGCGTCATCCCAGAATTGTAACGCCTATATTCTGCATGTGGATTTGCACTCGAGGATATGTCTTGTGTAAACTCGTATACTGATGACCTACACTGCACACCAAATAAACGCCTTTCCCAATGCATCAGTTCACTTCAGTTCTGTATTAAGGTCAGCCAAGATTTGTCAGTTAGTGTTACCTGTTGGATCTATTGTGCTGGAGTCAATGACCTGTTATCCGACCTAGTAAGTCGCTAACTTTCTGTACTGACTAAATTTCTAGTTTACTACTTACCAACTGTAGTAAGAAAAATGCTGTATCCGATGATTTTCGCTCACACAATCAGCGCAAACCTTTCCTCAGAAACGTGCATGAATCAGCCAGCATGAATACTTATTTCTTTAACTAGAGAGTTTATTGTTAGTTTCTTTGGATATAGTGATATTGAATACACGGGTAATATTAATTTTACCATTAATTTTACCCTTTCCACATTTATTTATTTATTTAGTTACTCATTATTTACCCTTTCTATCTTTGTTTATTTATTTAGTCTTTTTTTTATTTGCGCTTTCATTTACATTTTCGTTTGTAATTCTAGCTCTCATGGGACCTGAGTTATAAGCATTTAAGAATCTTGCACGAAAACCTTCCAGATGGGGACGGACAAATTCATCGTAGCGCAAGAGCCACGTAAAGACGTTTTTCAACGGCAAAACATTTTCAGGCAGAAAGTTGCTAAAAATTGAACAACTTTGCCAATTTCCAGGCGCAAGCAGATTTTCTTTACTGCTGTGTTTACCACACGAGGTTGTTGTTGTTGTGTAGCCCATTTTTTTTTTTTACCGGTGTTTTACTAGGTGTTGCCAGAAAGTGTTCACTTGTTTGAGGCCTTATGAAATGGACAAGGATGTAAATGTCGGCTGCACGCGCGTGTAAATAACCCCTTTGCTTCGCTTCCCCCAAGGACCTGCTTTTGACATCATAATTTAGCGTAATTGTACGGCCAGGAATTTAATATGTGTACCTGCATGGCAGGTGGAATTATGGCGGGCCGAGCCAGCTCCCCCATTGTGCCAACTAAGAGTTAATGAAATTGAAAAGGCGGTGTGTAAATCTGGCAACCCGCAATCCCCACGGTGGACACAGGGCCATGAAAAGAAAGACTGGCCTTCGACCTCTTGTCACGTGCCGGGGAGCCAGCAAATAGACCAGCGGTTACTCTTCAAGCTGAACCGCATCAATTAGAGCTAATCTGAGAATGGTGTTTGTTGGTCACTGCTTGGTCACTGCGGATCTGGTCGAACACTGGAAAGGGGACCTTGGCAAAGTCCCTGCCAGGACTGCCGGCCAGGGTAGCGTGAGAGGCTACCATGCTCCTTCAGCGGCTATGGGATGTATTCTGGCTAATTCTGGACAATCTTTCGGCCCCGACGATGATCGGAGGTTTCCGGATCGAATACCCGGGCTGGCACCTCCCTTTACCAGATTTCTTCTTCTCTAAAAAAAATCTGGTAATGTTCAAAATTGAGCCGGTTCAGGCCATACAAGAATTAATTGCTTCGGCTGACATAAGGCTCGTCAAAATTAATTTTAAATTAATTTCATATTTTGTAAACTTCAATATTAAAACAGAAGAAAGTATTTTACCCAACTAGAGTACG
>JAHWFP010169575.1:0-23993 GCA_023313725.1 Lithobius niger
AACAATTCAACTCAGCTCTGAAAGCCTGCATTTACGAAATAAATACGCTCTTCTATAGTTTCTAGCTGCCAATTTTGAGGCCGTAGGCCCGAAATTAACAACCTAGTTTAGTTTGGTTTAAATCTATATGCATTTAAGCTGAAACACGGTTTCTTTCATTTTGCCCTTCAACAATCAACTTTTTAGCAAAGACATAACACGTGCACAAAGAATGGATCTAGATTTTGCTAAGTGGGATTGTTCCCTAATTACAATGGTTAAATGGTTAAATAGACTAGGAGGAAAACAATCTTACTTTAGCTTTCTCATCGCAATACCATCGCTAAATATGGGCGTTTATTGTAGCCATTTCCAGTGCTGGGTACCCGGAATTTTCATTTACAAAGCCAGGTACCGAGTACCCCCAAAAGTACCCGGTACATCCGTAGCCACATTAATGAAGTGTAATATTTGTTCTTAGGTCAGGAGTTTATAAAGAGTTGTGTTAGGAGTATTAAACCTGTGTGCTAACGTATCATGGATTACAGCACCGAACTTAGCAAAGTTTTGTAACACAAAATGCATCCATTTTACAGGAAATTTATAAAAAGCCCAATTTTCACGGGATGATGATCAGTCGGAAAATAAAAAGGCTCTGATGCCAAATCTAGTCTAGGAAATGGTTGCATTATTATTTCAAATAATCTTGATATAAATTAAACGGCAACAAGGCTCTTATAGAATCAAGAGTTAGTTCTCCTTCCAGTATCTATCCCTAAATACTTGCGTCAATGTTGACCTTTTCTTCCTGCCCCTTCCTCGCTCTTCTTTCTGTCCCAAGTTATGCAAAAAATAAGCTGGGCTTCAGAAATATTCTAAACGATAGTTCGACATTGGTCAACTCAATCAAGTTTTGTTCCCTCTCTAGACTTACAGCTTCTATCGAGGTTACGGAAGTTGCAAAGGTGTGTCAGTCCCAAGCTTCATTGGCGACTACTGTCAGGACTCCTCCAACTTCTGGAGCAATTAGCCGTTATTCACGCAGCTTGAACGGTTAGGCACACCAACTAAAATGTAAGAAGAGACAACAATATGCAGACTTCCTTGATGCTGTGGGATAGTTGATCCATTGGTTGGTCTCGTTGTTTGAAGCACGAGTGCAGATTTACGAAGTTTACAGATCAGTGATTGTGGATGGGTAGGTGTCCCTGTTGGATACTTCTTGTTCACCAAGAGCTTGAGATAACTTCTTTATTGCCAACTTTCCAGGCCTATAAACATATGCATGACAAGTACAGGTAGTCTGCTCACACCACCTGGATCATGAGGAACTGGCTAAGAAACGTCGAGGCTTACTTCTATTGGGTCACTCATTTCTCCAAAATCATTACCCGACGGGGACCGTATTATTTTTAGATGTTCAAAAATTGATTAAAGGTTCGACTCACTCAACTGGATTGGTACGACAGCAAATTTTTGATCCTTTCTGCGGATCTTCTTCAGGCTTTTAAAAGTGTTATTTAAACGAAAATACCGTTAATTCGGCAATTTTACTTTGATCGAAGTTCATATTAAAGACTGTCACCTACGCAAAACCAAAAATCGTCCAAGTTCCAAATTTCAAACTTGCAAATTTTCGACTATCTCTACTGATAAACTTCTTCAGGCAAGAGCCGTGTTCAGGCAAGAGTCATGAGACTTGCACAACAACAACCACCAACGAACTTTCCCAAGTCCACTACATTCAAATTTCCCTTCCCTCTCCCAGTGAGCCTTGGAACTCAGTCAGCTCTCAAGCTCACTGTCGTGAGTTGACTCCCTCATCAGTACTGGAGTATTAGTGTATGGAATTAGCAACATAAATCGACAAAAAAGGGCTACCAGCACCAAAGTTTGGATGAAAGTTTTTTATGTATTGAATGTTGAAAATCTGCCGGGAGACACTCCCACAAACCCCCAGAACACTGTTATGACGTCATCAAAATGGCCGCCATGCTGCGATACATTAATATCTTAAAACAGTGATATCTCGGGAACCAAGCATCCGATTTTCATTTTCAAAAAAAGATAAAAAAAAAAAGGCATTTAATGCCCTATCGTAAATGTCTTGTACGGTTTTATTGTAAGTGTGACAGTTTTTATTTTATGTGCGTATGAACACAAAAAAGCAAAAAAATCTTTCACGAAATGCATACGTCTGGGTTATTGTATGCTATCATGTAAACAACTGCTCAAATTTTAGTTTTCTAAAAGCGCTAATAACTCTGTTAGTGATGGTATGTGTTTAGCCAATGCAGCCACAATTTTACGAGAAGGTGTATTTGTAGACTATCCTAAATTTGAAGGATCTTTTGATGGAGCATTCACTGGTAAAACCAGTGTTTCTCAGAAATCCCAGTTGTTCTTTCAAATGCTTTTAGAGAGTCGTACGACAGGAAAACAACTGATTGTTGAGGAAGAAACGGATGAAAACCAGAATCATATTCCATGTGCATCTGTAAGCATTGCGCAAATAGTAACATTAAATAACGTAAAAAGAGTAAGAAAGCAGGCCATAAATCCAACACGTTACCCACTTCAACGCCTTGACCACTATACCTTTGGCTTATGCTGCATAATGTTAATGGTGAGCCAGACATGATAGACAAACTTTTCTACCTTGGGTTAAATGCATGTTTCACACAAGAGAATGCAACATGTAATAAACTCAATTACGAGTGCTGCGTGTGAGCAGTTCCACTAGCTAGTCTTTCTACCAATGTCGTACACAAGGTTTTTACATGTGCTGCTGTTGACAACGTGGCCCATATCACTTCATCTTAAACACCTGTTGAGATGCCCATTCAATCATGAGACTATTACTGCCACAACTCATCTAAATTTGACAGCCACAGATGGCAGTGCTACTTTCATTTACTTGAATCCCACAGCTTTTCCTCCAACACCAAAACCGAAAAGTAACGTTCCAGCATAAACAATGAATTTTCCATTGAACCAACATGTTACAGTGAAGTATTACCAGAATTATAACAATTGACTAACGAACAAAGAGCCTTTGGTGAATGTGAAGATGGGGAGCATAAACTTCCCGAAAAAATGGGAAAACCAGGAAAGCGAGAAGGTAAAGTGTAATTCTATTTTGCTTCCAGTACTAAAACAGGATGTAAACTCTCCTTCAGTGGTCAGGCACGCAATGAATATTGTAAGCACAATCATACACAATACAAGATGAATCCTGACTGGTGTCCAGTTATAACAGCTGATCAACCTGTTTAAATGCTTGAAGTAAATAGACATAAATCGGTGTAAAAATTCTAGTGTATAATTTTCGCTGTTGGCTAATATAAATGCTTGAAGTCACTACAATTGATGATGCTTGGTTATTATTAAGAAGGCAAAATATTTATCATGTTAGGAGGTCTTCATATTGAGATGGTGGTTGGGTCTGCCATTAGGACATGGCTGGAAGGAAGTGTGTTGACTGATAACTAATGTAGTAGAAACTGGAATTGCAACATCATGTACGGCAAAAGGTATTCTTAAATCGTCACATGTGAAGAGAAGCCGATATGCTCATGAAGTCACTGCAGCAGCTCTTCAGTTCCTCCTGGACTGTGCATATCAAAACAGATGTGATGACCAAGATAAAGGTATTTCAGAGTGGAGTAAAAGACGAAAAGTAGAATGATCTCAGTTTAAATACTGACTGAGAACAACGTACCTGGACTTACTACTTACGGAGTTCATTTGTAGCATACATCAAGATAATTTCATTGCGTTTGTTACATAAATAGAAAATATTTGTTCTTAGATATTTTCTCTCGACCATATAAACTATGCACGCTGGCTCCCTGTTTATTTGCACAACTTAAAGCAACTTCCAGAACTTCACCCAGAAGTTTGTGAATTGAAAAACAAAACTTTTCTGGCTGCAAAACAACAAGAAGCTTGTAGAATGGTTCGTGATAAAATTCACGAACAAAACAATAAACTGGTGAAGACGAGTACATTGATTTTGTCACTTCTGAGTCGCGAAAAGGGACTTCATAACTGGATGATAGTAGGCCTGGAAATATCTCTGATGGTTACAGAGTATGAGGAAGTTGAAAACCTAAATGTTGACACCTATTCAGACAATCACCAAGAAGACACAAAAGGTTCCAAAATTGCTCGCAGGCGATATAGGATCTTCTGTACTCCGAGGTGACCTGCAATTGAATGGTTGTGGTTCTCGTTGAGGAAAGAGTGGCGAACATTTCTTTGTTCTTTGTTCTGTCTGGCGCGGAGGGGTCTACATAGTAGACTAGTCCGTCCCCATATGTGAACTTCTTGATGGTGTTGAGGACGAACTTCATTGCCACGCGCAGGTCCCACGTTAAGGAGCGCAGGTCCCACGTTCAGCTTCCCCGGTCTATGCACCGCCGCATAGTCATAAGACTGCAGATGCACTGCCCATCTAGCTGTCTTGCAGGGCGTCTCTTGTTGGAGAGGACCCATTTCAATGCCTCGTCGCTGATCAGCGTAAAGCGAGAGCCTTCAATGTAGTGACGCCTCCTCTCAATGGCTTCTACCGCGGCCATGGCCTCCTTCTCAAACGTGGTGTGTCTTTGTTCCCTCTCAAGCAGGCTCCTGCTGAAGAACTCAGTGACGTGGATCTCTCCGCCGATTCTCTGCTTGAGTGAGAAATTACGATCTTCCCTACAAATTTTAACCCCACTCACCATCATTCAGCATCTCAAGCGTTCAACCATTTCCATTCTTTAAAATTGCAGTCTCTAGAATGGCGCACGAGCTTAATTCACCAATACCTGATGAATTACCACGTTCAAACCAGGACCTTCAAATCCATCAAGACAAGAACAGGAATATGTTGAGACTTGGTCTCATTGGGAACCTAGCTCGCAGCCTAGGGAACCTGTCATGTGGTGCCCACCACCAATTATTGACGAGGCTAACTGTAAATGTAGAAATTTACAGGTAATGGCTCTTTTCGTAAATGGCACATAGAAAAACCGTCAAAATTGGTTTCAATTGCCTAAGTGTAAATACAGGATGGTCCACAAAAAAGTGACGACCCAGCATTTTCTTCGAATTCCAACTTTTCTAGTTGGTACCCGTCAGAACCAGGAGAGGACAGAAATCTTTCCATTTCATTAACTTGATTTTTGTCCTCTCCTGGTTTTGAGGGGTGCTAACTAGAAAATTTGGACTTAGAAAACGTTGGGTCGTCAGTTTTTTGTGGGCCACCCTGTATACACTACTTGTACCCTTCCAACCTCCACTCTTGAGTCACCACCATGACAGACCGAAAGGAAAAGTAGATGGCTGGCTAACGCCGTAACACCATTTATGGAGGGTCTGTGCGTGCTGGTGCATGTGCAGATGGGTTGCCGAGCTGGGCGGATCTAAAGAGTTTTAATTCCTCCAGGGTAGACAGCATCCAGGAACTAAATGTAGAAATTTATAGGTAGTGTATATTATTGCTTAGGCAATAGAAACCGATTTTTCCCCCCCCCCCCCCCCCCCAGGTAAAATTGGGCTTTTTCCGGGGTCAACCTTCGTTTCTATTGCCTTATCGAAAATATACACTACCTGTACCCACCCGACCCTCCTTCTCGAGTTACCACCTTGAGAGGAAAAGAAATGGCTGGCTAACACTGTAATACCATTTTGAAGGGTTGCGAAGCTGGGCAGATCTAAAAGAGTTTTAAATCCACCAGTGTAACAGCATTCCAGGAACTGAATGCAAAAATTTACATTTAGTGTATAGTTTTGATAAGGCAATAGAAACCAATTTTGACCCTGAAAAATTGGGCTTTATGGAAAGCCATTTAATTCCCCCCTACTTTGTTTGATTGATGAATTTTCATAGACTACCCGGTTCGAGTACCGGGTACGAGGCAGAATCCCGGGCCGGTACATCCCTAAATGTGACTAACCTTTTTGAAATTATCTAAATAAATTAGAGATAAAAATATGGTAAGATTACAATATATAAATCAAACTTTACTATTAACTACTTTTTTTCCTATTTAAACGCATGTGCATTCATTATTTTCGGCTAGTTTTGAACAAATTCATTTAAAATTTAAAAAAAATAAAAAAACAATATGGTGCACGTTGACCCCCTGATACTCATTCTCAGCCTTTCGACAGCGATTTTGTCCTTTGACTTGTTTTTTGCTAAATTCTATGCAAATATACTGGAAAGATGTTGCGTTGCGTTACCAAAATATTAAAAGATTGTCGCTATTGCTTAAATATTGATAATGTCTACAACTAGTTAGCAAGCCGAACTCCAGCCTGAAAAAGCATAGCATGCATAATATCTAGTGGTGTGATGTTTTTTTTTGGGAACGGTCAAAAATAATCCGTAAAATTATCGCCAGTTTGTTTGTAAAAAAATTAAAAATGTAATTTATTAAAATTATTGCCGTCCTCTTGTTGGTACACATGCCATATGTTAAGAGAAGGCTTTGAACAAACACAACCATACAAACCATATCCTTTTTATGATTTTGTTGTTCTTTAGCCAAACATGGTAGGATAAATATTTGGATCTTTAGTTCTTACAGCCTCGTTTCGTGGACGGCCACTTCAAGGGAAAGAAGTTCATTTGCCTTCAGGTTATACCGGTGAGTTAAGTGTGGCCATATTTTTACTGCTTTCATTTGGTGTAAAGGAGGGCCGATAGGGCCTGATGCTGGAATGGAATGTCCATGTTAATATTATGCCATGTTCCATCTCTCGTTTGGATCGTGACTAATGCATTCGATTGCAGAGCGAACATTGATCGTAATTACTTTTGCGGCTAATTTGCATTCAAACTATGTTGTGTAGCTAATAGTTACGTGTGAAAAATATCACTTGCTATAACTTATCCGAGCAAACTCCTTCTGGCAAGCGGCAGCATTGAAACAAGCTTGAAGCAATTAAGGAGTTCTGCTGCCTCGTGTCCTGGCTTTGTGCCATTTCAAGCGCATGCGGGAAGTTAACACCCCTTAGCGCTTAGCGTTGCTTTAGAAAAATAAGATTGTGATGATGTTGAATCAACTGGCCTGGAGCCGGGAAATTAAACCGTTAACTTCACTTCCAGATAACCTTGTGACAATTGATGGAATATAAAACGAGAGTTACAGCATGGACACTCCCGCCTAGTCATTTGTAAACGCCTTCCGTAACGTAATTAAGTTTTACGTTACATTATTTTATATTGTTAGGGGTTGTACTGAAGCAAAAGACAGACTCCTCTTCTGAAAGTAAAACTTCAAAAATCCATGCCAGTAATGTTTTTGAGAAAGTCCTCTTCTGGAATTGGGACAAGACACCAACTGCCAATGACAAGCTAATGGGCATGATGGACTGGTTTGAGATCTCCAGACAAGTAAGTTAGCTATATGGCTATAGCAAGGATTGAACCCAGTGTTGGAGGAACTCGTGGTTATAGAAAATGCACGTCATGCAAATTAAATTTGATTATGAAAATGTACTGCAACATTTTAATGTTTTTTTTTTTGTTTGTTTTACAACATATTTATAAATTTTCTTGTCTGTTTGTTGTATAATGGCATTAGTAGTGGATAGCAAGATAAGTATTGATAAGTAACGGGGTAAGGTACCAAAGACAAGGTTCATACGCTAGCTTGAAAAGCTGGACAAGTCTGGAATTTCGTAAAGCTTTTTCCAGGCCTTGAAAAGCTTGGAATTTTCTTGCATCCAAACTTTCAGCGAATCTAATCCTGTAATATAATATTATAATAAATAATTTCTACCATAAAATTACCTTGAAAAGCCTCATTCTTCTAAAAATGCTTGATTTTCACAATTAAAAAAAAAAGTCACATTAGTGTACTTGCGTCCGTTTTCCTATTTCACACCCGGCAGTTTGCTTCTACTGTAAGATTTCGACTGTTTTGGTTCTAACATGTAGGGTTCTACCAAGTCACTTTTTTTCACTTTTTTAAGGTTGGTCACTTTTGGTGAAATTCGTTAAATTCTGCTAATTATTTCCATGGGAGGTACCATCTTATTTGCTGTTGGATGAGTGGAAGTTACTGCAACAGAAAAAAGAAGAAGAAAATTCTGGCACCTGGCACTTGATGGCACCAATTCATAAAGTTATGCGACTTCGCTGGTACTGGGCCTAAGTATGAATTTGAATTTGAATGAAAATTCGACAGAAAGCCTGCTGGCTTATGGCGTCGAGTATCCCCTACTACCAATTTGTGTACTCGTAGGGTGGGATAAAGGAGGGTAACACAATATCAAGACGCTTTTTGAAGGTGAGCACGGAAGGGGCTTTCACAACTTCCGCCGGTAGCCTATTCCACAGGTTGCACACTCTGAAAGCAAATGACTCTTGTCGTAATGATGTCCGGCAGCGTTGTTTCACAACCTTAGCTCCGTGGTTTCTAGTTTTAAGATCATCAGTGACAACAAGCCAAGATTTCTCAAGTGGGTTACTAGGGTTAATAGTCATATGTGCAAAGATAAGATCTCCGCGAGAACGTCGATAAGCCAGTGTGGGAAGTCTGAGTCGTCGTAAGTACCACGACTCAAACTGTTTCAACTGTTTCAAATCTAATTAAAGCTGCTCTGTCGCTTTCTCACGGCAATGCAGATGTAGAGCCAGGGTTCTCATTCTCAAGCAGAACATTAGCATGTGATAAACCATCAGTGTCTTCACGGACATTGAACGCACTTAATGACAGTGAAATGTGCATTTCTGAGCTACCAAAATTGGGGTGTACTGCTCACAAAAGCTATGACACATGCCGGTACTTACAAGAAAAAAAGAGAAAAGCAGAAGAAAAGGCTGAAAGTGATAAGAGAGAGAGAAAGGGAAAAAGCTACAGAACAAAGTGTGAGCCAATTAGAGAGTAATAAAAGAACCATCACTGACGACGAAGAAACAGTTTTGAAAATGCGGAAAGAAGAAGAAAAGCAGGCTAGCACACTCACACTTCTGGATGAAGCAAATACCAAGCTTGGAGCAATAAAGAAAAAAATTTCAAAGATGTCGCTCTCGCCCAGGCCACGATTGAAGAGGCAAAAATGGTGCAAGCAGAAGCCGTTAAGCGAATACAGTACGTCCAAAAGTCAGCTGAAAAAAGAAAATCAAAATTAATAAGCGAGTTGTTTGGGAAAAAAAACTGCGATAAAGTAGACCTGAGGTTTGCAAATATTTTACTAAGTGTACTGTTTTCGGTGAAACTTCACCTGCAACGATTGCAAATTGGATCAAGACTAATAAATAACGCTTAAAACATCAACCACTTTGACAACAGCATAAGAACTACGAGTCATCTTGACTTCCTGAGCTTTCTACAAAGGCATCGAGATTCTACAAGCTGCGTCATTCTTCACATTGCACTACTTCAGGGACGTGACCGCCCATTGCGATGGACTTCACAACCTGGGACCCATCATCACAGCTAGAAGTGTCATCCAGCCCCCGAAGCACTAACAAAGACAAACCAATGGCCCTTTTCAGGGCCACTAGCCCACCACAGAAGAATCGAGATCCTGAATCCTGTTTTACGTTAACCCTTTTTATTAAAGTGCAAAGTGTGTGACTTTATGGGGGACCAGCTCCTGACCCCTGGGGAACCTGTCAGGTGGTGCCCACCGCCTTGTTGACTAGGTCTACAGTTAAATGCAAAAATTGCAGGTAATGCTTATTGTTGTAGCAATAGAAAGAATTGCCGAGTGGCAGCTAAATTCTGTTTTTATTGCTTAAACGAAAATATGCATTACTTGTAACCCACCCTTCCTCCCCTCTTGAGTCAGCACCATGACATATTGAGAGGAATAAAATATGATAGGACCGCACTTCGGGGTTAGCGAGCTGGTGATTGGCTAAAAATTCAAATAAGTCTCTAGAGGGAAAAAGCATTTGAAAATAAAAATGCAAAAATTGTACGTAATGCGTATTTTGTTTAAGCAACAAAAACAGAATTTAGTCGCCACCCAGCAATTCTCTCTTTTGTTTCTTCAAAACAAGATAACAAAACACTGTGCTAAACCGAACATGGCAGCACAGAAGGTCTGTTCCTTCTAATTTACAACTATTGATGTTTTGAACACACAGTTCTGAAGTTTTTTCACCAGCTTTCCAGTGGTCCAAACCTCAAGTTCCTAGCTCACAGATTTTTGAAATACTTGCAATTGAAAAAACGCATTAGCGAACGTATTAGTGAAGTATATTTTTTTACTTTACCTGCTTTTCTTAAATAATTTCAGAAAAAAATACTTAATGTAGCATGTTTTTATTTTACAGATTCATGGAAGTTACGAAGAGCATCAAGAAAATACTCCCAACAAAATAAAATAGTAATTTTTCTTAATAGTGAACCAGATGTATTCATTTCTACAAAGAACAAATTACAATCGAATTACAGATGAAGTGACTTTTCTAGAAGTTCTTGCTAAATTTTATAAAAATACAAAAATCTCATTGTAATGGAATAGAATAGAATAGAGGAGCTCTGGCTGTAGTTTGGAACAAACAGTCACCCAATTGAAAGACGAGAGAGATCATTAATCAACCACAGTGCACGAGTAAAGAAACTTTGCACCATGGGTTTTCAAGACATGTTACCTAGCAGTTACACTATAATATTCAAACTGTTTTTTGTTATTGTGGGTCCATGACGAAACAGAAGAATTCCAGGAACTAATGAAGAGTGCAATAGAGTCAATATTGTAAACTGCCAATGATGAGTATACACCAATAATGACAAAAAATTAATGTGTCGTTATGAGTCCGTTACCGTAAATCGTGGATTAAACGCCCATGGGCTTATGCAGTTAATTTGGCAAAAATAGGGGGTGGGCTTTAAATCAAGCATTATCAATTTTCTAACTTTTCTGGACATCTATTACAGAAAGTTCGAAGCTTTTGAATGTTCAATGAAAGACCATTTTTTACATCCTTTAAGTGCTGTGAAGAAGGGAGGAGGCTTAGGTGAGAGATGCCCAGGCCTTGTGCTAGGAGCTAAAGGAAGAGTCCACTATTACTACAGGGAGGGAGAAGGTGCCAGTAAACATAGCAAGCAGTACTATCTTTATTCACATCATATAACTTTTATAATATAATCATTGCATGATTATTATATAATCATTGCTTTTAGGTAATTTTTCCTAGAAAAAACGACAATTTGAGTGGTGGGCTTTAACTCCACTATTTCAAGATTTTGACTTTACAGCATTTTAGGGGGTGGGCTTTAGCTTCAACTGGGCTTTTAATACACGATTTACGGTAGTTGAATGCGGGTCTTTGTACAGGGCTTCCACTACGCTAAATAGCAGTAGGATGGGGAAAGACAACAGGTTGACACTGGTACCCAGCCAAGACAATAAAAACAATGTAGCAGGCTACCAGGCCTTAGTCAAGATGGTCAGATCCACCTCAAATATCTAGCGATGAACGTTCCTTAGCTTTTTGCGGTGGGTCCCTAAACTACGACTTGTTTGCACGATGTTTTCTTTCTGGCTGCATGCACCCAATGATTAACTATTAATTCCAGTATAGTGTCCAATAGGCATGTGCGAAAATCGAAACGTTCGATTTGATTTTGATTTTAGCCAAGCTTCAAAAATCTAATCGAAAAAAATTGTCCAAAATCAAAAAATTCTAATTTCAAGGAAAATCGATATGCTGAAAAATAAAATTGAATTCAATTTTTTTTTAATTTGACAACTTCAAATAACCCGTGGAAATTTAGGTACCTAATTTATTAATGTAATCCTAAAATAAAACCCTGATTCACAGATTAAAGAACTTTCCTTCGTACAGATACACCACTGGCGCGCTAAGAGCTACCTTCTTTTTTTTCTGCTGAGTCGTGCTTCGCACTTAATTCGCCATCATGTATAATTAGAATGACTATCGCAGAAAATAGGCACGCATGCGCTGTCAGAACAGCTAGCTGCTGCTGTACACATGTTTCCTTTGCCGGTCTAAACAAGGCCCATGAGCAATAACGATGCGGTAAGTATGAATTTCTGATGGTTCAAGTGGAACATCTGTTATATGCTAGTGACATCTGGCGAATAAAGTGCGAGGCCATAAGTCATCGCACTGACGTGTTGCTGAAACGAGGCACCATTTTTGAAGCGCTGGCTGAGTTGCAAGTGTCGTATCTGTAGGAGGGAGAGTTCTTTAATCTGTGCCCCAATTATTGGGGTGCCAACAGTTCACGCACGCCAGCAATCCAAGCTATGCATTGGCCTTATACAGAGTGTGGAAGGCTATGGCCTTTTGTAGAGTCTTTAGCGTTACTGCCAGGGTACATGCAATGAATTTGCTTTGTCCAGCAATACAACGTCACAGATCTTTGACAGATAGGCCTAACAATTAGTAGCAGTTTTACACGTTTCTTAATGGGCCACCTACCTACTGACTCTTAGTTTGTGGGAGTAATCTGCATCAAATTAACCTTCGAATCCCCAAAAAACGGTGATTACGGGAGCAGAATACGTTAGTTAATTGCTGTCTGTTTATGTAAGCTAAGATTTTATTATGTTGCTGATCTCTTGAGTAGCGTTTTAGAGCAACTTGAACCATGAGCAGGCTATCTTGGAATTGAACAATGCAATGCATGATGGTACTTCTCCGTAAAAATAAAAGTAACTAATTTGATATAAACTTAATTGACATTTTTAAAAATTAAACTGAGTCTTTTGTGTTAATAAATAAATAAATAAAAATAAACTACTTTGTTTACCAGAAAGCAAAAATCTTCGGCATGTCGGCTTCACATTAGTCATAGATCCTGGAAGCAACAATCCTATGTAACTATCTTGTTTTGAACTTGATTGAACTTTTTTTTATTAAACTGGACAAGTTTGTGTTATTTAATTATAAATATTAAATTCATATATATCATACATAAATTTAATGATTTTTATAAAATAGATTTGTAGGGTTTGCTGTCAGAGTTCCCGAATAGCTAGCCCTCATCGCCGAAAATGACGGAACTGAGAATAATTAGATTACAAAAATTGAACTTTATCCAGAGCTTAGGACGTGACATGGCATGGCGATGAGGGCTAGCTCTTCCAGGGGTGTTGCCGGGAGTACCAGTTTTTTTCATAGTTTTTCACATTCCCACTTTTTATTTTTTTTACATTTTTCGTATGCCTACTTTTTATTTTTTCACATTTTTCACATACCTGCTTTTTATTTTTTCACATTTTTCACATACCTGCTTTTTATTTTTTCACATTTTCCACATTTTCGTTTTCGTATCACTCCATTTGGCCATCGAAAAAACGGCTAAGTCCCACACAGGGTCAAACGGTCGGGGCTCAAAAACTGGTCGTGTAAACTTGATGAAACTCGGTGTGAGGGTAGCCCTCGTCCGTACGCGCATTTTAAGCCCAACCACAAGTCCCTGAGACCTCTGTGAGCCGAGCTATTCGAAGAAAACCCCGTCAGGACGGATGTTAACCGTCACCATTTGGCCATCGAAATATTTCTTCGTTTTCATATATCACTAGTTTCACATTTCTTTACTAAAAATTTCTCTTTTCCGGTATCCATTGTAATTTCTCTGTAATTTCACTCAGAGCAAAAGCGACTCCGCCCATAAACCAACCAATTTTCTTTTGTGTGTTCTAACCACAGGCATGCCTACGTAATTCTAGGCCTAAAATTAAGGCATATAAGTTGATTGTTTTTACTTCATTTGTGCGTTTTGTCTTTTTTTCACACAACACTCGTATTTTTCACATATTATTTTACCACTGGCAAATTTTAACATTTTTCACATTTTTTCACACCGGCAGCATCCCTGCTCTTCAACCAGTCTGCTTCCGAATGCCTACTAAGACAAGGGAGGGTGGGAGGCAACAGAGACCTGGAAGGGCAATACCGACCTTTCCCCTTTCTCCAAGAAGTTGGCACCTCGCATTCTGGGTGAGCTCGACAGAGATTGTAACAAAACAAATCGAAAAATAGTGTGATATCAAGATTATGAACGAACCAAACGACAAGGGCTATTAAGTATATATACGAGAAGCTACGTGCCGCGCCTACCTTAACGTACGCCTGCATGCGAGACATGCTAGGTTGCACTGCGCGCTTCGTCTTGATTCGTGATGCAGCACAGAAAACTTGGGTACGCCCCAAAGGTCCGACTTAATCCATTTTTCACAAAACAGTCCATACACAAAACTTCGGATGACATTGACCTGGTCGGCATTGCATTCGGTGGATTTGACTGGAAGCGAAATTGGAGTGATTGGCGTGACACTTCATAATGCTGATCTGCTTGTGTTCAGGATGTGGAGGTTCGTGCCGGAGAAGTGTGAAATTAATAAAATGGTGAACAAATGACAGCGCATCGCCGCTTTTGAAACTTCAGTTCGTTTCGATGCCTGCCCGCTGTTTGAGGAATCAGTTCACATGGGTCTCTCCCGGTGATCGAGTTTGAGGTTCGCCCCATCTTACATCTCTCCTTAAAATGTCTCTGCACCGTTCTGGCCAAACTCCTTCTTTCTCCTGTCTCATCCGCAGTTCTCGCTGCAGTCCATTCTTTTCCGTTCATTGGTAGTCAATCCACTTGGGGTGCCGGACGAAAGTCATAACTGGAAAATCGTCGAATGGGATAATTGTCTATATCTGCATAAATAAAAAATCTGGAAAATCGTCTAAACGGAATATCGTATAATGGATAAACGTCTAACTGGATAATAATATGCCTGCAACCTTCATGAATGTGAATTGTGTGGCCCTCGCCATTTGGCCGGTAGACTTTAAAATGCATTCGCCATTGTCCTTTACCTCCTCGCCATGTAGAAACAATTTTAGCAGTTGTGCTACTACTTAATGCTTTCCGGAGCAATTACTTAATGCTTAAATATTGTTTGCATTAATCTAACTCTCCAATCAACTAAAGTGGCTAGCGACATTGTTCACACTTGATTGGAGAGCCCTTGTAATTCTGCACGCAATGCCGTAAACCACTTGTTTCTAGCTAATACGGTTCCCGAGATATGACAATTTAAGCATCAGGGTTTGTTAATCAGTCGCCATTTACTGCTGAATTTTCCTAGCCGTTTGGTGAGTGGCGAATGACGTTGGTGAAGGTTGTATACCTGCGTTTCTGATGTCGTATGTATAGCCGCAGCGAGCGAGGCAAGGACATTAGACGATTTTCCATTATACGAATTTCCTGTTAGACGAATTTCGTATTAGACGACTTTCCGTCATACTGTTATACGATATACGTTCTTTCAATTAGCCTATGCGAATTTCCATTTAGATGATTACCCCTTGACCCAATCCAATTACCTCATTCTACGTTGCTAAGGCGTTGGCATGGGGCTACTCCCGAAGAGAGGGAGCAAACGTAGTCTCTTAGCTGTCTTGGTTTACGCGGATGATTTTCGCATGCGCTGGTGGGCAGTTCCAGCTCTTCGTTGCCTGAGGATCGGACTAAACGACGCACCAAGAGTTTACACCAAAGTCTTAACTGGTCCTCAGCCTCCTATATCAAAACAAATTCAAGCAAGCACATATGTGGGCAATTGGCTACTAAACAATGAATTTCGGGCACAACTGCTTCAAAACAGTTTTCACATCACTTCACACAAATCTAGGCTTCATCATTCACATAAAAAAGTCTTGCCTAAATCCAATCCTAAATCCTAAATTCAATACTTAGTCTTGCCTAAGTATGTTGTCACCAGACAAACTAGAATCGGCTATCGACTCCTTCTGGACGTTTCGCCTACAACGAAGTCAAACACTTTCGGATCTCAACTCCCTAATCGGCATGTTGGACTCCATGGCAAATCTTGTCCGTTACGGACGACCAGACCTTTCCACCATTTTCGAATAAATGTTGAGAAACACCCTTCCCTCATCAAAGTATCAAATCCCCTTGGACGACAAATTACCTCGAGGACTTAACACCGTCTGCTCCACTACACGAACCACAACTAAACCTTCAGCTTTTAACCGATATTTCTATGGAATGCTGGGGTGCCCACATAAACAACACGAAGTCTCCGGCTCAATGCCCTCACTCATTTCGAAACTTCCCCAGTCCCTGACGAACTTGCTTGGGCAATGGATGCCCTGACATTCCCGTGGAAGAAAATCGTTTGTTTAAAATCTCCTTCCAAAACTCCGACGGTGACCATCCATCCGTATGCCAACTAGCTTTTCCTTCTATTAAATCCATATCTTGAAAAGATCTGTTCACTACTGCAAGCCGAATTCCAGAGTTATTCTGTGCCATACACTTTGTCCCCCCCCCCGACCTTCTATAGTTGTGATGTGTAACATCGCAGTTCTCGATTAAAGCTTGTTTAATTTAGCAGCAGTGCTTTAATTTGATGCACTCCAAGTAATATTCATGTAAATACGAATCCTACAATCAATGCTTTAATTATTCAAGGGCCTTTCCCAATGTTAAGTTGAGTTAAACTCAATCTGGCCCGTCTCTACATGTTCCTTCAAACGGCTCTGCACCAAAACCCTTTGCCAAACCGACTTCTCCCACTTTCCATTGTTCCCCTGGCCCTCAGCCAATCAGAGTGGCGTAGCTCTCCTCGGCATCCACGCTTTGGTCGCCAGAATCCTCCTCTCCAGCATAAAAAGCCCCAGCTGCCCTCCCTCCTTAGCACAGCTCACAGATCTCAAAGCTAGAAGGGTCACGCCAATCGGGAGTGAAGATGTCACGTCCGGAGGTTGCCATGCCGGGCAAAAGGGTAGTGGTTCGTATGTTACTAGTTTAGCTTTTGAAAATTTAACTTTAGGACCCCCTAAATTTATAGTTTAAAACTTACTTCTAGCTTAGAGAAAATTATGGTTGGCAAGCCATCGGCATTTCTGGCCCCCTGTCTTCCATAACGTCAGAGTGGTTCTCTTACTAAAAACCAACTTTCTTGTTTATTTTAATTTAATCTAAACAACTTGACGGTTTGATCTTCATGTGTATTGAAACATAACTGTGGGCGATTTGATCCTTTGAAACCTAGCTGTAAATGTAATGACGGTTTGATAATTGGAAACAAAATTGTAAATTTTGTCGAATAATTGCAGATGCCGTACGATTATAGGTTTGCCTTACTGGAACCCCAGGACTTCCTTCTTCTTGCTGAAAATGGTGTTAACTTAGAAAGAACCTCTACTTGTGTTCATATTTGAAATCTTGACTTTCATTTGAAAATCAAAAGAAGCTTTAATTTTAAGCAACGTGTAAACTAGTAACCTTAATATGTTGTTGTTCATGATGAAAACCAAGAGTTTTTAAAACTTCGCAAGTTTACTAATGAATTAATTGCTCGAGTTCAAATAATATGTAAGCCCATTATTATTTTCAAACTCCCCTTAGCTTTAATGTATCCATCGTTGGTGGTAGCGCAGACCAGTGAGTATTATAGATAAGCCTATTTAGTTTAGGACCACGCTTCCCTCCCCATGCTGGGACAGTATCCCAGCTGTGCTTTTCAACGAAAAATCGTAGTAAACAGTAACTTATAACACTAAGAAGCCAGATGTACATCATGATGTCGGGACCATTACAAGCACCTCAGCCGTCGTAGCGTCCGCTGTTACAATTTGGTGGCAGCGGTGGAATGAAGAGTTGCTGTTCCTGTCAAGTGTTTCCCCCCTGCCATGCTACTATGCCAAATTTGTAAACTCCTGTGAGAAGAAAGCCTCTTCAACACCATACGTCTGTGATCAAGTCAAAACGATCACAAAGTAGATGTCAGTGATTCCGTTAAGCCAAACACATTAGTTTAGTGTTTCATTAGGAGGGGTTTCCTCTACGAAGGTACTTAACCTCATTTAAATGTACAGACACACTTTGTACGATATTTCTTAAGTATATTTAAGGTGACGATTTTGAATGCATTTGAGAAATTTCCGACACTCGAAACCAATTATCTGCGGCTGCTAATAATCCTTAAATCATTTAACTGCGTTTTAGCATTCGCTGGTACATTTAACCTTTTTCTTTTTATATTATTTAATGTAATCTTTTGCCAGCACCACTACCGGAGCTTAAGGCTACAGTTATTACGAATTTTACCAGACACGTTTTTGTAAATAGAAAAATCGACTTGGCTACCAATTCCCAAAGCAAAACTGGCACTCCTTCTATTAAAACCTGCATTTATTGAGATTTTTCCTTCTATAGTCGCGATGCATAACATCGTGGTTCAATATAAAAGCATTTATTATAAATTAAAGGCCTTTTCACGTTGTAAACATGAGTAAAACTCAAATTGGCCTATCTCTAACACTCAGTTGTATAGTTGTTCCTTCAAGCGGCCTCCCAAGCAAAAACCCTTTGCTCTGCCGACTTTTCTATTGTTCTCCAAGCCCTCCACCAATCAAACCCCCGTAGCTCTCCTCGGCGTCCGCGCTTTGGTCGCGAGAATCCTCCATGTTTGTATAAAAAACCCTAGCTCTCCTCACTCCTCAGCACACGCTCAACAGATCTCAAAGCCAGAGGTAGCTACGCCAGTCGGTAAAGGAGATGTCCCGTCCGAATGTTGCCATACCGGGCAAAGGTAGTGGTTCGTATTAGACTAGTGTTAACTTAGAAAATTTAATTTTTGGAAAACCCATTCAAAATTTAAGTTCTAACTTAAATTTTAGTTCTAACTTTTAGTCCTAAGCTTTGAGAATTATGGGAGGTGACGCCATCGGCATTTCTGGTCCCCCACCCCCATAACGTCAGGGTTCACGGTCCCTTCCTAAAAAACCAGCTTTTGCTTACCGTGTTTATTTTATGGACTTAATCTAAACACTAAAATGATCACTTAAACCAGTTAGATTTGCAGAAGCCGAGACTTCGCTGGCCAGTTGTCCCAAACTAATGTGAACGTTTTTGTTGATCGGTAGATTTGATCTTTTGTTGCACAATTGAAACAAAATCTTAAACTTGTAGATTTGATCCTGAGTCGGACTTAGGAAACAGTCTTGGGACTATTTCGTGTAATTCCCGCGGTGTGCACTTAATAGAGAGTTCTAGACTGAACTCACAACTCTTTTTCTAATCTAAATTGTTGCTTACTCTTTGCATCGTGATGTAAAGTTTGAAATTGAATTTATTGCAAATTCTTGTTGCTTTTATTTAAAGCTTTCTTGTGACGCTAGTTTGATAAATGTAAATACTTGTGTTTTTTAGTATTTAAACTGTCTTTTAATAAACCGAGAGTTTGTGAAACACCAGTTGTTTACTTGTACGATTAATTGCTAAAGTTAATTAACTAAGAAAACTACTTATTATTTAAACTCAGGACTGCAATTAACCACCCACCTGATAGCAGCGAATACCCCCCTTTAAGATTAACTAGTTAGCCTACGAGATTAGGACAATGACTCTCTGTTACCCATACTGGGCCAGTAGTACAAGTGTGCCGTTTCCCTACTCAACTCCGGAAGTGGTTGCCTGACCAAATTAAGGCAGGTACATTAGCCGAAGCGGTCACGTTATGTGACGAGTTCACAACTAGGAATAAGCAGATCGCTACAGAAGCTACTTCACGTTCTGTCAAGACGCAGCCTAGTGCTGGCCAGTCAAGACAGGTTTCTAAAACCTCACTAACAACCATCGTGGTAACCGTAACCACTCAACGACAGCTAAGCTGGCTGGATCTGTCGAAGTGAAAACTGACTCCACTAGTGGGGACTCGGCCTCCAGTAACAACTCCAATCGTGAGTTTGACAAACCACGCAAATATGGCGATGGTAATTGGTTTTTTTTGTAAGCGTCCCGGACATAGACGCATTGACTGTCGTGCACGTATTGCAGCAGAAAAAGCAGTGACTGATGCTGATTGTAATTGTGTCAGCAATGCTCCCCCCCGAAATTGTTTTATGTAAACACATTCATGAATGGTCTGTAAACGGCACGAAGTGCCTTGTCCTCTGTGATACTGGTTCTACTCGCGACGTAATTGCCAGAGAGCTCGTAAAACCTGACCAATTCACAGGGGAGTATACCCATTGCCACAACGCTCTTCACGAGCAGACGACCGCCCATGTGATCGCCCTAATTGACGTACAGACTCCCTACAGGGTTATTCAAACCGAAGCATTGGTCTGACCACATGGGGCCTCAATTTCAGATGCTCCTGGAAGTCCCTTACAAAAAGTTTTGGAAGAGAAAGGTTTAACCTATTTGCCTACGTACGTTAATGCAGTCGCTCGTTCACAGATACGCGTGAATGAGCAGCTTCCGATTTTACGACCCAATTATCGGGAAATTGATTCCAGTAGTGAGTCGGACAGTGAAGCCGAACTCAGTGTTGTTGCTCCACTAGTAGCAAAAGAAGGTTTTGTTAGCCCTAAACAAGACAGTTTAGATTCAGCCATTCTTGGCCCAAAAACAGAGCAGTTTACGAAATTGCTTAAAGGGCAATTACATCCATTTTGACATGCACGTGATAATTTTGGACCACTTAAACAATAACTAAACACAAGAAATGCGGTAAGAATACGTTACGTACGTCCGATACAACAATATAATTACTGCAACACCATAACACGACACGAGGCCCCCATTGTTTTGCTGGAACGCGCAGAAATTAATGCCGACGGATGGTAGCCATCGATTTCGACACGCAGCCGAAGAGATAGCTCTATTGGGTGTGAGAGCTCAAGCGACCGACGGAATTACCTGGCCGACAGTTGTAGTGGCCAGTTAAGGCCGTCGGTCGCTTGAGCTCTCACACTCAATAGAACTATCTCATTCGGCTGCGTGTCGAAATCGATGGCTACCATCTGTCGGCATTAATTTCTGCGCGTTCCAGCAAAACAATGGCGGCCCCCGTCTCGTGTTTTGGTGTTGCAGTAATTATATTGTTGTATCGGACGTACGTAACGTATTCTTACCGCAATTCTTGTGTTTAGTTATTGTTAAGTGGTCCAAAAGTAACACGTGCATGTCAAAATGGATGTAATTGCCCTTTAACATTAACAAAACCGAGTTTTCTAAATTTCAACGTGAATGCCCAACTTTACAATTATGTTGGAAGTATGCTGAACTCCCTGAAAGTCATCAAGATGAAAATAAATTATTTTTCATTGATAATGGTTTACTATTTCGTAAACCTTTTTGTCCTGAAGGAAGACCGCTCATAAACAGGCAGTTAGTTTTTCCCCAGGAATGTAGAGATTTGGTTCTAAGCACATGCCAATGCATGGGCTGGACATCTAGCTAGGTCGTTCCAAAATTAAGGAAAGAGTGCTTACGAATATCTACTGGCCCAAGTGTTTCTCTGACATTGAGCAATTTGTCTTGACTTGTCTAACCTGCCAGAAAAACGGAAAATCTGGACAGAAGTTTGTTGCCCCCCTGGTGCTAGTGCTCATGGAGGGGGAAGCCATTTAACCAATATATAATCGATATCGTTGGCCCCATCAGACCTACTAGTCAGGCTGGTTTAAATACATTTTATCTCTTCTTGACCCGGCAACAAAGTTTCCCGAGGTTGTGCCCCTTAAAGAGGCAAACAGCCAAAGTGTTGTAGATGCCCTCCTCGGCGTCTTCTCGAGGTTAGGCTTTCCCTCTGAACTTCAATCGGACCTAAGCTCGAGCTTCGTCTCTGAGCTCACGACTTTATTCCTGGAAAAATGTGGTATAAAGTGTGTTAACTCAAGTGTAAACCACCCACAATCTGACAGCGTGGAACGTTTCCACAGGACACTCAAAGCAGTGCTGAGAGCTGTCTGCCACGAGCATCCCCACGATTGGGAAAGATGCCTCCCTGGTGCTATGTTTGCACTGCGTACTGCTCCCCATGAGAGCACTAACTTCACGCCAGCAGAAATGGTGTATGGCCGAAATTTAAAAAGCCCTCTTGGGCTTATAAAAAGCCAATGGATTGAACCTGACGTTCACCCATCCGTCCTATAGTATATCCTGGATTTACTCCAGAGATTTAAGTACTCACGGGAACTCTCACAAGAAAATATTGTGAAGAGCCAGCTGAAAAACAAAACCTACTACGATCGCAAGGCAGTTGAACGTAAGTTCAAAGAAGGTGATAAGGTTTTGGTCCTTAAGCCTGCCAGAGCCAATAAGTTGGAAATTTATTGGGATGGGCCGTGTGATGTAGTAAAACGCTTATCAGACACTAATTATCTGATTAAGAAGTCCTTTGGTTCTAAAAAAAGAAACCATTTACCGCATCAGTGTGTTAAAGCCCTATCTGCCTAGGGAAGGGTCTAATAACCACTCGTATCATGACCAACGTGAGTTTACTCACCATGACCATGTTTGGACCGGTAAACCTGGTGATGGCCATCTTACTTCCAAAGAAGCCCTGAGTCTTTTCAAAAAGACAGGTGATTTGTCAGAATCACAGGAGTCCGACTTACTCAAAATCTTTGACCAGGTAGACGGTGTTTTTTCTACTCTACCGGGTCGTACCGACATTGTCACCCTCGATGTGGAATTGATTCCCAGGTGAAGCCGTGTAAGCACTACAGGTATGCCAAGTTCGAACGTGACTTAATAGTCACAGATCAAGCGAATGCTAGATCTTGGCCTGATCGTGGAAACAGATTCTCCCCATGGATCCCCCTTGATCATTGTACAAAAGCAAGATGCAAGCCCACGTCCTGTAGCTGACTACTGAGAACTGAACAACACCACGGTAACTAAAGATTACCCCATTCCCAATATTGAGGAATGTATCGAATGAGCAGCCAAATGGAAGTATATCTTTCGACCTCAACAGAGGATTTTAGCAAGTGCGCTTGACGCCACAGGCTTTAATGGCCGCCACCATGACAACTCCCATTGGGAAGTTTGCCACCCTCATGATGAACATTGGGATGAAGAACGCTCCATTTTGTTTTCAAAAACTAATGGACAATGTCACTCGTGGCAAGGAGGAGTATGGGATTCCCTTTCAAGATGACACCGCCGTTGGTGCCGAAACGTGGCAACAACATCTTGAAAACGTTTTTAACTTTCTCTTTGCTGTCAAGAAGGCCGGGTTGACGGTTAACGCTAAAAAATTGCAGGTCGCTTGCAGCATAGCTACCTTTCTTGGGCACGAAGTGGCTAATGGAGCTTGCACTCCTTCAGAGGTAAAGGTTTTGGCTGTGCAAAAATTCGCACGTCCTCAAACCAAGAAAAATGTCCATTCCTTTCTCGGTTTAGTTGGTTACTTCCAACGTCACATTCCCCGCTATTCAGAAATCTGTGCATGTCTTGCAGACTCCTTAAAGAAGGATGCACCTGATCCAGTTACTTGGGATGATTCAAAGCGAAACGTTTTTGAAACTTTGAAAACCGCTCTAGTGACGTTTCCAGTCCTAAGAGCCCCCGACTTCAACCAAATGTTCATTTTACAAAGTGACTGTTTGGATCGTGGTATGGGATGTGTATTGTCTCAAGAGTTTGGTGAAGATGAACAAACGTTTCATGTAAACTGACAGCCCGTGAACAAAATTATGGGACGACTGAAAAAGAGTGCGTGTTTGATCTGGTAAGTTGCTAAATTGCGGCCCTACATTTATGGAACAAAATTCATCATTGAATCAGATAATAACCCGTTACATTGGCTCAAGCAAAATGTGTGGCAAAAATCCCAGATTGCTTAGGTGGAGCCTTACCCTTCAAGATTATGACTATACTGTCCGGTACAAGCCTGGCAAGTTTCACTTAAATGCAGACGCGTTAAGTAGTAATTTTGTTTAAATATTAAGTTGTTAAAAACTCATCATTTTCAGTGAAATTAACCGAAAATTATTTTATCTTAAATTTTAGTATGTGTTTGTTGGAAGCTCTTCCGGTTATTTCCGGTTTGGACTTCACACCTAAATTTTAAGTGCCAATGCTTTCTTTCCTTATAAATTTCTGCCTCTTCCTGTGGAAGAAAGTTTGTAATGACTGAACGACACGTTATTAATGTTTATTAGGAACATTCTATGGGAGTCTAGTGGTTCCTGGCTGACTCGTCTTCAAGTTTTTACGAAATGTCTTTCTTTAAAAAAGATGTCCGTTTCACCTCTGAGTGCAAAAGGTTAACTC
>JAHWFP010169575.1:24393-37545 GCA_023313725.1 Lithobius niger
TCGATGGCTACCATCTGTCGGCATTAATTTCTGCGCGTTCCAGCAAAACAATGGCGGCCCCCGTCTCGTGTTTTGGTGTTGCAGTAATTATATTGTTGTATCGGACGTACGTAACGTATTCTTACCGCAATTCTTGTGTTTAGTTATTGTTTAAGTGGTCCAAAAGTAACACGTGCATGTCAAAATGGATGTAATTGCCCTTTAACATTAACAAAACCGAGTTTTCTAAATTTCAACGTGAATGCCCAACTTTACAATTATGTTAGAAGTATGCTGAACTCCCTGAAAGTCATCAAGATGAAAATAAATTATTTTTCATTGATAATGGTTTACTATTTCGTAAACCTTTTTGTCCTGAAGGAAGACCGCTAATAAACAGGCAGTTAGTTCTTCCCCAGGAATGTAGAGATTTGGTTCTAAGCACATGCCAATGCATGGGCTGGACATCTAGCTAGGTTGTTCCAAAATTAAGGAAAGAGTGCTTACGAATATCTACTGGCCCAAGTGTTTCTCTGACATTGAGCAATTTGTCTTGACTTGTCTAACCTGCCAGAAAAACGGAAAATCTGGACAGAAGTTTGTTGCCCCCCTGGTGCTAGTGCCCATGGAGGGGGGAGCCATTTAACCAATATATAATCGATATCGTTGGCCCCATCAGACCTACTAGTCAGGCTGGTTTAAATACATTTTATCTCTTCTTGATCGAGCAACAAAGTTTCCCGAGGTTGTGCCCCTTAAAGAGGCAAACAGCCAAAGTGTTGTAGATGCCCTCCTCGGCGTCTTCTCGAGGTTAGGCTTTCCCTCTGAACTTCAATCGGACCTAGGCTCGAGCTTCGTCTCTGAGCTCACGACTTTATTCCTGGAAAAATGTGGTATAAAGTGTGTTAACTCAAGTGTAAACCACCCACAATCTGACAGCGTGGAACGTTTCCACAGGACACTCAAAGCAGTGCTGAGAGCTGTCTGCCACGAGCATCCCCACGATTGAAAAAGATGCCTCCCTGGTGCTATGTTTGCACTGCGTACTGCTCCCCATGAGAGCACTAACTTCACGCCAGCAGAAATGGTGTATGGCCGAAATTTAAAAAGCCCTCTTGGGCTTATAAAAAGCCAATGGATTGAACCTGACGTTCACCCATCCGTCCTATAGTATATCCTGGATTTACTCCAGAGATTTAAGTACTCACGGGAACTCTCACAAGAAAATATTGTGAAGAGCCAGCTGAAAAACAAAACCTACTACGATCGCAAGGCAGTTGAACGTAAGTTCAAAGAAGGTGATAAGGTTTTGGTCCTTAAGCCTGCCAGAGCCAATAAGTTGGAAATTTATTGGGATGGGCCGTGTGATGTAGTAAAACGCTTATCAGACACTAATTATCTGATTAAGAAGTCCTTTGGTTCTAAAAAAGAAACCATTTACCGCATCAGTGTGTTAAAGCCCTATCTGCCTAGGGAAGGGTCTAATAACCACTCGTATCATGACCAACGTGAGTTTACTCACCATGACCCTGTCTGGACCGGGAAACCTGGTGATGGCCATCTTACTTCCAAAGAAGCCATGAGTCTTTTCAAAAAGACAGGTGATTTGTCAGAATCACAGGAGTCCGACTTACTCAAAATCTTTGACCAGGTAGACGGTGTTTTTTCTACTCTACCGGGTCGTACCGACATTGTCACCCTCGATGTGGAATTGATTCCCAGGTGAAGCCGTGTAAGCACTACAGGTATGCCAAGTTCGAACGTGACTTAATAGTCACAGAGATCAAGCGAATGCTAGATCTTGGCCTGATCGTGGAAACAGATTCTCCCCATGGATCCCCCTTGATCATTGTACAAAAGCAAGATGCAAGCCCACGTCCTGTAGCTGACTACTGAGAACTGAACAACACCACGGTAACTAAAGATTACCCCATTCCCAATATTGAGGAATGTATCGAATGAGCAGCCAAATGGAAGTATATCTTTCGACCTCAACAGAGGATTTTAGCAAGTGCGCTTGACGCCACAGGCTTTAATGGCCGCCACCATGACAACTCCCATTGGGAAGTTTGCCACCCTCATGATGAACATTGGGATGAAGAACGCTCCATTTTGTTTTCAAAAACTAATGGACAATGTCACTCGTGGCAAGGAGGAGTATGGGATTCCCTTTCAAGATGACACCGCCGTTGGTGCCGAAACGTGGCAACAACATCTTGAAAACGTTTTTAACTTTCTCTTTGCTGTCAAGAAGGCCGGGTTGACGGTTAACGCTAAAAAATTGCAGGTCGCTTGCAGCATAGCTACCTTTCTTGGGCACGAAGTGGCTAATGGAGCTTGCACTCCTTCAGAGGTAAAGGTTTTGGCTGTGCAAAAATTCGCACGTCCTCAAACCAAGAAAAATGTCCATTCCTTTCTCGGTTTAGTTGGTTACTTCCAACGTCACATTCCCCGCTATTCAGAAATCTGTGCATGTCTTGCAGACTCCTTAAAGAAGGATGCACCTGATCCAGTTACTTGGGATGATTCAAAGCGAAACGTTTTTGAAACTTTGAAAACCGCTCTAGTGACGTTTCCAGTCCTAAGAGCCCCCGACTTCAACCAAATGTTCATTTTACAAAGTGACTGTTTGGATCGTGGTATGGGATGTGTATTGTCTCAAGAGTTTGGTGAAGATGAACAAACGTTTCATGTAAACTGACAGCCCGTGAACAAAATTATGGGACGACTGAAAAAGAGTGCGTGTTTGATCTGGTAAGTTGCTAAATTGCGGCCCTACATTTATGGAACAAAATTCATCATTGAATCAGATAATAACCCGTTACATTGGCTCAAGCAAAATGTGTGGCAAAAATCCCAGATTGCTTAGGTGGAGCCTTACCCTTCAAGATTATGACTATACTGTCCGGTACAAGCCTGGCAAGTTTCACTTAAATGCAGACGCGTTAAGTAGTAATTTTGTTTAAATATTAAGTTGTTAAAAACTCATCATTTTCAGTGAAATTAACCGAAAATTATTTTATCTTAAATTTTAGTATGTGTTTGTTGGAAGCTCTTCCGGTTATTTCCGGTTTGGACTTCACACCTAAATTTTAAGTGCCAATGCTTTCTTTCCTTATAAATTTCTGCCTCTTCCTGTGGAAGAAAGTTTGTAATGACTGAACGACACGTTATTAATGTTTATTAGGAACATGGGAGTCTAGTGGTTCCTGGCTGACTCGTCTTCAAGTTTTTACGAAATGTCTTTCTTTAAAAAAGATGTCCGTTTCACCTCTGAGTGCAAAAGGTTAACTCTTGTCATTAAAAGGTCGCTGCATTATTATCCATAAAACTTTTCAGCATTGTATTCTTATGTTTATGGGTCATACTTCAAACCCTTTAGTGTTTAAATTTTAAAATTGTAAACAAGTTGTTTGGTAACCTCAAACCATTGTAGTGGTAATCCGTTAACTTTAAATAGAGCTTATAGTTGCACATGCGCTCATAGTACCCTCTATTCCGATCCTTATCGCAAGCTAGGTCCTAAGGAGTGCGCCCAGGGGTATTTTTTCGACGATTTCCCAGATAAACAAAATAACATTCTGTGCATGGCTGACTGGTTAGAGCATTAAATGTTGCGTTGATATCATTTAACAGTTAACGATTGCAAAAACCTTAACCCTGTAAATTCCTTTCAAAATCTGAAAATAGTGTTTATTTGAATTTAAATGTCTTTTGCCCCATTTTCTGAATGCTTGTACGATTTTCCTGCACGAAGCAGCGCGGACCTTTGAATTTTACTTAAATTTTTCTGAGCCACACAAAGGTTAGTCCCCCAAAAATACAAAACGGTGAAGTTAATATTTTTGTAAACAGTGTAATTTTTATTTTGTAAAAAGGATCCCAGGATAGGACTAAATATCCCATTGCAATCTCATTTTAGTTTAAAATGAATGGAACCCCGAAATCTCATTCTAATTGAGTGAACGTAACCTTGAGATGGATTTCCCTAGATAGTAATGCTTAATATGGTTTTATTTTGTGTTATTTCCTACATGGCTTGGCACTCTTGTTTTTTACATATCTTATGTGCACTAACCATTCTGTTTTAGCTTTTACTTAGAGTTCAAAGGAACCCTGAATAAAATCCTCCGTGTGGGGGCGTGTAATGTCGGCCTGCCGAAAAAACGATTGGATTGGATACCCGGACTCCAACCATCAAAAACCTCGAGGAACCTTTTTTTTCTCGTGCGCCTAAAGTGGAATAAGATCTTGGTCTTTGCCGAAGCATATCTCGGTTAATAATGGACTTAAACGACCAAACTTTGCAGCCTTTAATAGCCACACAATCCAGCTACATTTCTGGGGAAACGGAATTCCGAAATTCAATTTAGAAGATTAATTACACCCATTTGAAAAACTCTCCAAACCTGCCACCATTATTGAAACTCTCATGTATATTTGTAATTATTTTCCGTTGTTCTTTTAGGGCAAAAAGCCCAAACACCCTAGCTAAGTTGTGTACTTAGGAAGGGCTGTCTTCGGTACTTAACCTCATATACATGTGGATACAGACACGTAGACGATATTTTTGAACGATCGCAAATGCTATGAAAAATGTCCACCTAAGATCAAACTCTGTCTTTCTGCCTCAGCAGTTAAATCCACTTTAATTAATGCATTGTAACATTTTACTAAGCTAAACTATTTAATCCTTTTATATATTCTTTTGACCCTAGAACACTTCCATTAGCTCGAACCATTTTTAGACATCGGCAATTTTAACTGACAGAAATTTTAATGTAAATGGTTTGTCTAAAATTTCCTTCCAAAACTCCGACGGTGACCAACCGTATGCCAACTAGCTTTTCCTTCTATTAAATCCATATCTTGAAAAGATTTGTTCACTACTGCAAGCCGAATCCCAAAGTTATTCTGTGCTGTACACTTTGTTGCCCCCCCCCCCCCACCTTCTATAGTTGTGATGTATAACATCGCAGTTTTCGATTAAAGCTTGTTTAATTTAGCAGCAGTGGTTTATTCATTGCAAAAGCTACCATACTAAGCTTTAATTTGATGCACTCTAAGTAATATCCATGTAAATACGAATCCTACTATCAATATTTTAATTCGAGGGCCTTTCCCAATGTTGAGCTAAACTCAATCTGGCCCATCTCTACATGTCCCCGTTCCTTAAAACGGCTCTGCACCAAAACTCTTTGCCAAACCGACTTCTCCCACCTTCCATTGTTCTCCTGGCCCTCAGCCAATCAGAGAGGTGTATCTCTCCTCGGCATCCACGCTTTGGTTGCCAGAATCCTCCTCTCCAGCATAAAAAGCCCCAACAGCCCTCCCTCCTTAGCACAGCTCACAGATCTCAAAGCTAGAAGGATCACGCCAGTCGGGAGTGGAGATGTCACGTCCGGAGGTTGCCATGCCGGGCAAAATGGTAGTGGTTGGTATGTTACTAGTTTAGCTTTTGAAAATTTAACTTTATGACCCCCATTCTAAATTTACAGTTTAAAACTTGACTTACTTCTAGCTTACAGAAAATTATGGTTGGCAAGCCATCGGTATTTCTGGCCCCCTGCCTTCCATAACGTCAGAGTGGTCCTCGTACTAAAAACCAACTTTCTTGTTTATTTAAACTTAATCTAAATAACTTGACGGTTTGATCTTCATGTGTGTTGAAACGTAACTGTGGGCGGTTTGATCCTTTGAAACATAGCTGTAAATGAAATGACCGTTTGATCTTCAAAAGTTTGTAGGAACAAAACTGAATGGGTTGATCATTGGAAACAAAACTGTAAATTTTGTCGAATAATTGTAACTTGCAGACGCCGTACGATTGTAGGGTTGCCTTACTGGAACCCCAGGACTTCCTTTTTCTTGCTGAAAATTGTGTTAACTTAGAAAGAACCTATACTTGTGTTCATATTTGAAATCTTGACTTTCATTCGAAAATCAAATGAAGCTTTAATTTTAAGCAAGTGTAAACTAGTAACCTAAAAATATGAAGTCACTTTATATTGTTGTTTATAATAAAAACCAAGAGTTTTTAAAACTTCGCAAGTTTACTAATGAATTAATTGCTCGAGTTCAAATAATATGTAAGCCCATTATTATTTTCAAACTCCCCTTAGCTTTAATTGTATCCACCGTTGGTGGCGGCGCAGACCAGTTAGTATTATAGATAAGCCTATTTAGTTTAGGACCACAATGCTTCCCTCCCCATGCTGGGACAGTAGCCCATGCTGTGCTTTTCAACGAAAAATCGTAGTAAACAACAGGAACTTATTAAGAAGCCAGATGTACACCATGATGTCGGGGGCGTTACAAGCACCTCAGCCGTCGTAGCATCCGCCGTTATATTTTCCAAGTAATTTAGCAAGGTGTCACGAATGATAGATTCCGTAGTTTTACATGCCACGCTAGTAAGCGCGATCGGTTAGTAATTAGACGGATCAGATGTAGATCCCTTTTTGAAACCGGGGACTACATTTGCCGAGAGCCAAGGCTCTGGCAATTTGCCCTGTGAGTAAGAAATGGAAAACAACCTACATAATGGGTAGATGATATTCTGTGAAATTTCTTTAAAAAGGAACGCAGAAAAACCAACCAGGCCACATGACTTAACTTGGTTTTGACTTGTGCACAGATTTCAAAACCAATTCTGATGTAAAAACAGTTTGTGGGCACGAAACACCCAAAGTAGTTAACTGACATTTGACGCAAAAATGTCACAAAGCAATAATTGTGCTTCGTCTTGACTGTTTGTAAGGAATGAATTTCCAGATTTCAGAGGTGGTATCTTGCGCGATTTAGAATTTTGTTTCTAAAAAGTTTAAAAAGAGCAGTCAGGTTTCCAATTTCGTTAGCCGAATGCCACGCTTCAACAGCATTCGAATATTCAATCTGGGCTTTTTTTGTAAGCAAGTAGGGTTACGCCATTTTTTAAGTTTAACTCTTTGGCGCTTCCGTATATGGATTGGTGTAGGATTTTTTTTAAACGTTGTGTTGAAGCCACATGGCCAGCAAGTACCTTTTGAAAGCACGACCAAGCATCCCCAATATCCTGGTGAATATCGAAAATCAATTTTTCCCAGTCAACGCCCAAGAGTGATGTACGGAGACTATTCATATAGATCTTCCCCTTGTGCAAGAAACCAGTGGGTTTAGAATTTAAAAAAGCTTCCTTATCCGAATCGGTTAAATTTAGAGAGAAGTTGACGGCACAATGGTCGCTGTTTCCGATGTGTGCACCCACACAGATGTCGAAAACCAGGCGATCGCCGTTTGAAAAAATAAGGTCAAGTGTATTCTCCCCTCCGGTTGGTTTGTCCAATTGACTCAGACCGAGTGGAGCAATGAGATCAAGAAAATATCTGTGGTTTGCATCACTGGCACAATTTATATCCCAGTTGACCATTGAAAGGTTGTAATCATCTAGTACGACGTGTGAATGTTCAGGGTTAAAATTTTCGACGACTGATTCGCAGACGTTTAGGATTTCGCTCTTACAGTGGCTGTTGGGTAGATACCCCAAAATGAAAGTAATTTGGTGGGTTAGCATGGACATGGTAATTCATTCAGAGGTGGGGGCTGTGTTAACCAAAACCAGTGGCAGTTCCACCCTGTGAATAATGAGGACCCCTCCCCCCCTACCATGTCTAATTACAGTATACAGTCTAGGATCCACAATCATTGCATTAGTAAAATTTGCAGTCAACCACGACTCTATAAGTGAGCGCAGGGAGCAAATATTCCGGTAAATGCATCTAGTATTAAAGAAAATGCAGGTAAGATAAGTGGGCGGGTGTTGGCACTGGCAAGATCACCCGTTAAGCAATATCGTTTTCCGGAGCTGCATGGGTACGGAGAATATCTAACTGCAGGGCAGCCTTACCTTTAGCTGTAAGATGGATGCAGTCCCTTGCCACCATGGTATGATCCTCCCAGAGTTGCTTATCAACAGATATAAACAAGAAATGAATGAACTTGTCAAAATCATTGAGCATTCCTCTTTGTCTAAGACAGCCGACAACTATCTAAAATTGGCTAAAACCACCTTACTTGAGAGAGGATTTCACACTAACATGATCAACACCGTAACCATGAAACCATTAAATACACGAAACATCCGTCCGCTACTATGAGAGTTCACAACAAATTTTGAAAAGATCCCTTGAAAGTGAGGAATTTTGTGAGTGTTTGTTGCAATGTGATTAGATTTAACGGACATTTGGCATTCAACCTAGCATGCAAACGGTAATGGATAACACCGGCTACGGTAGGCTGCGTCCCAGTCCGAATTGCAGCGTGAGCAACGATGTAAACAGCACAACTCCTGAGGAAGACAGTCGAAGCGTATTCCAACACCTTTTAAGGACTGTCGAAAATTTGCGAATACGAAGTATTTGTATACCTGTTGTGAGAATGAGCATTTTAAACGAACCTGTTCTAAACCTGTGAATTTTTGTAATTGTATATTTTTGTTCGAACTAGCTTCCACCAAAAGCTTTAACAAAACTTTTGCACTTTTGTTCAGAAAACAAACGGATGAATTTGGACATTTTTTGTAATAATGAGGGTCTTATTTTCGTCTTGATGATGGACTTGCTTCTGTTTACTAGTGCTTAACGGGGGGCTGGACGACACATCAGGCTGCCACGATGGGGCCCAGATGATGTAGTCCATCGTCTTGATTTGTCATATCCCCTGAAGTGTGATGTGAAGACGGAAGTGCTTTGCCAGAACGCATAGGAGGAAATGGTGGAGTTGGGGTCCCACTGGAAGGTTAGTCAGGTGGGTGGCATCGTTGATCCTTTCGTGATGAGTAGTGGTTTACCAATACCATAATGCTGATTCCGGTAACAGTTCTGATTACCACATTCAAGTGCGACAGCGAATGGAAAAAAAAAATTTATAATAATGAATTAATTATGTTCAGGGAGTCCAGGTTTTGCTGTGCAAATTTTTATAAATTTACATACATTTTTAAATGACAATTTTGGTATACAAATTTGTATAATTAAAATAAAAAATGTAATTTGATTAAAAATTAGATTAAAATATAAAAAAATAGTTAAAATAAAGTCTAACAATTTTTTTTAGATAATGAAGCAAAGTTAATTTTTTTTTAAATTTAATTTAAAAAAATTAAAATTAAATAAAAAAATTTAAGTTAAAAAAAAATAGTTTAAAATAACCAGAAAGTTGAAACAATTTTTTTAATTCTGCCCTGGACCTGCATTTTTAAATAGGATTTTTGCTTCTTGGATTGGTCCAAGCCCTTAGTGAAGCTTATACGATTTAATGTTTTTGTTTTCTGGATGTATTACATTTAATTACAATAAAAAAATAAAGGCTAAATGGACACCATTCTGCAAAAATGTGTCAAGCCACAAAAGATATTTTTGAGATAACGAGTGTTAAAATGCTCTTATTCATTAAAAAATAGTGTTGTAGTAGCATTACTGTTTGTTTTTATATAGATGATCAGTAATGCAATACTACAACACTGTATTTTTAATGAATAAAGAACATTAACGCTCGTTATCTCAACAATATGTTTATGTCGCTTGACACATTTTTGCAGAATGGTGTTCAAATAAGAGCATGCTTGAAGATTTTTTGCGGCCCGGATGCTTAAGAGTCTAAAGCAAAGCTTTGCATACATGAAGATTTTCGCAGCCCGGATTTATTTCAGGCACCAACTGAACGCACCATTCAGAATCATAATGGCAGTGCAGGCTCTGAAACTCGTGTGGATTTCTAAGCAAAATAGGATGCAACTTAATGATAATGGGAGTCCTGACATCCTTAAACAAACAGGAATCCACTGTAACATATTCTGCTTAGTATATTTCCATCCTAGACGGGTTGTATGGTAATGTAATGCAAACTACTCAACAAAAGTTGGTGTCAACAGGTTAAGTGGCCCAATAAAAACGCGTGAAAATGTGGTAGTTATCAAGCACAGTTTTTCGATGATTTAAGCTATTGAAATTAATTTTCTGTTCCAAGATCTCGAAGATATTCTTTCCAACTATCGCATACTCCTGGAAAAGGGAACGTAGATGACAAGATCACGTGATTTAGTGGTCTGCGCCGATATTTTAAAGGTAGTATTGGCCAACCAACCTAGCGGTACAGATACCACGGAACCGTAGTCAGAACCGAAATCTGTACGCCACTAGTGATAAGTCTTTTCCTCCTGGAGAGGAGTAGTGGCTTCTTCTGTCTGGAGTGGCACTTCTGTTGTTTTGTCCTTTTGTGTTATAGGATGGCTTGGCCCGAAAAGGACTGATTGGAATAGGATGGCTTGACCCGAAAAGGTCTGATTGGAATGAAAAGATTGGTTGAGACGAAAAGACTGGTTATTTTCGGAGTGACAACAGTCGTTGGACCAAGGCTTGGGTCTTGGCCAATTGTCGCTTGTGTTTTGGTGCAAAAAGGGGTTTCATTGGCGTGTAATTTGGCTTATGTTGAGATTGCTGTTTGTTTGGCTTTGGCTTCCTGGAGATATCAAGATGCAGGGCCAGACTTGGAATCAGTCTACGAAAGAGGATGTCGGTTTCTTAGATCGGCAATTTACGTAACTGGTATCTAGTCGAGTCATTCAGGTTAGAGGCCGTATTTAGGGTAATGTCCCGTAAAAGCAAGGTGTTGCTGAAAAGTGCTCTTGTGAACCAGTTATCAAATGAAAAGTCGCACAGCAGGCTTTTTGAAAAAGCAGTGAAATTAGCGTTGATAAGTGTTTAGCTTGAGCCGGAGTCGGGCTTGTTGAAAGCTTTTGGCATAAATCATTTACTGTCGTGTTGAGAACGTCGCCTTGCAATACAGCCAGGGGCCTTGCCGGAGGCACTTGTTGTCGAATAAGACGTGATCAGAAATTTCCGCTTTCTTGGGTAGCGAAAGGGCTGTTCAAAAATCCATCTTCACCTCATCAGTGAGGAACTCTGATTGGGGGTAGGTGTCGAAATTCTTCGCATTAGTTACACCGTCGCCGACATGCCTGAAGAATGAGGCTCCCAGCCAGGTCTGGGTGGTGGCGGCTCCTTGTCTAATTCTAGTGGCTCTCCTTTCCCCAAGACGGCGCCACCGTTGCGTAGTAAGCATGTAAGCAGCATGGTAGATTGGCCGAGAAGAGAGCAAGGTTTGAAATTTCTAACATGTAAGCCAAAACCAAAGCCTATTTGATAATTCACGGTTGATGATAGGAGCATCTGAAGATTGAAGGTTTGTACAGGAAACAATCAGGTACCGTTATCTTCCACTGTCTTGAGGCCCGCAAGCGGAATTGAAGGATCATTGGCGTTGGCATCATCTGGAAATGATAGCGGCGATCCGAAGGCTTTTCTTTAGCAGGGACGAAAAGGGGCGATGTTGTTGTAGAACCGATGCAGAGTCGAGAATGCTTTCGTTGTCGTGCTGATCCACGAGCGGTTGAGTGGGGACCTCAGGTCGGCAAAAACCATCGTCAGCGGGAGTGCGAGAGGGAGCGAGGCCTTTTCGTTCCGCGACGGGAGGATGACCAGAACGCTTGTTACTGTTTTTGACTCAAGTCTTCCGTGTAATTGTCCTTGACGGAAGGGGTGACAAAGGAGGGAGCGGTCATACAATGAACAAAGTCGTAGAGAGCACGGTCGACAAATCGGTTGATTTCGCTGCGGGGAAACGATTGATTGGCTTGGCGGAAGAAAAAAAGGAGAGGTCCAAGGGTGACTGAGGCGAATGCTTTTCGTGAAGGGACCCAAGAGACGAGGCACGTCTGAATTTTCGCTTTAATTGAAGGTAGGTGTCTTTTGCCAAACGCAGTTCCACTTCGAGTGCCGGTAAGTCAAGCTGAGAGGATGGTGAGGTTGCGGCAGTGTTGGAGTCGTCAATGACTAGGGGAACTTCAGTCTAAAGCGGTGGTGGTTCCGAATGGGAGGACGACCAGTTGTTAGACGAGGGGTGCGGAAAGGCCGATGGGTCCGAAAGGCTGGCAGCGGCATCGGAGTGAGCGACAGGCACTTTGAAGAGCAGAGTAGAAGTTGTCGTTTGGACAGGGGCCTCCTTCTGGGCTTCTTTCGTGGCTTTGGGCATGATGGAGACAGCTGCACTCTTTATGACGGGAGAGGCAGCTGGTGACAAAAAGGGCCAGGTGAAAACTTGAAGGTCTTCGACGGACGAAAAGCAGGAAACGAAGTGGCGGGAAAAATGATGGCGCAAAAGCGCTTTTATAGACGAAGGTTCCGCACACGCATGCACAATTGGGTTACGACGCTGGCGGCTACAAGGAACCAAAAAAAACTTCCAGGGAAACATATCATTGCAAGGAACGAATGTAAAAATTCACAGGTAAAGGATGTTTTCCAGCTACAACAAGAAAGGTGTTTTACAACATTTTTATAATAGTTGTATATTTTGAGATACACAAGTTTTCGTCAATAACCTCGCTCGTTAAATATTTCTATGCACACCCCTCTTTCGCACGCACAAAAACAACGTGGTTGAAAGCAATTAGTAACAGAATTTTTTAGTTGTTTATTATACTGAATGGTAAAATACAGAAGTAAAACAAAAAGCCAGTTACAATGATGATGAGTTTACAAAAAGAAGGGTTACTATTACAATGATAACAGGAGGAAAAAATAGGCTTTTGACAACATGCAGAGAGTATTTTGTGCTAAAAGGCAATGATCAATAAATTGACCATTTAGGATGGTAATCATTCGTACCTTGACATACTCACATAGAAGGAAATCAAAACATTTAATTTGCCAATGCTAAATGGCACTAGTGGGATGAGGAATCAGTTTTCTTAGAAAAGCTACGATGGTATGGGATCATCAACAATTCTTAACAGTTTAGAAGAAGGTATTTTTAAGAACAGGGAAAATTGATTTCAATACAAAAACAAGACATCTGTATCTGCATAAACTTAACAAGGGCTATGTATTCATCCAGTATACTTATTTAAAGAAATAATTTGGTATTGAACTGTACAAATGTTAAAGAGTAATATATATCATTATTATATCTATTAGTAGTTCAGTACTAATATCTATACAACATAGTACCAATAGAACGTATCCCTGCCACTGCAAAAAAAGTTAACAGCTTTAAACAGCCACTGTCAATAAAAAATAATAGATATTAGAGTTTGTTGCATAATTTGCATACAGCAAACGCATTCATCATGTTATG